>VZQC01001746.1:1204135-1393401 GCA_009823505.1 Rhizomys pruinosus | reverse complement strand
GCCTGGAGATACTGTGCAACAGTGGCAGCCAAGTGTCTATATATATCCCAAATATAATTGTCTATTAGCTCTCTCCTTGAAGGAATAACTCACAGTGGATGCCACAAGCTTATGTCCCCTAGTGGTTAGGGGATGTTATAAGCCACAATAAGAAGTTGTCAACCTTTATAGAGAAACCACAGTTTGTGGATTAGCATACCATCCAAGCATCTGTGTCTATGCTCACAGCTTAGCTTGACATAATAATTAGTACTGCTTAAATGTCAGTACATCCAATTGCTTGTGCTTTGTTAGTATTACTAAAAAGGTATCACTGGAAAAGCTATCAACCCAAGAAGGGAAACAACCTGAACAGTCTAGCATCCAGAATGACAACTCCAAAGAAAGTAGACTGTTTTCTTCTCACCCACTTGTGACCCTTTCCCAAAGCCCAGGGAACAAATTGCAGAAGAGGAGGCATGGTAGAATGTAAGGGAAGCAGAGAGATAGGGGTGAATCATGAGACTACAGCAATATAGTCTGGACTCCTAATTGATCAACATGCCTGTGTATACAAGCTTCTCCAACTGGACTATGGGAACCTTGGGTTGTTCAAAATTTGGACATAGATAATTGCAAAATGCACCAATTACCTAATTGTACGGCAAACTGAGCAACATCAATGCTATCTGAAAACAACTATGTTATTATATTGTAGAATCCCTTAAAAATAAACAAATAATAATTTAAAAAAAGAATACATATCTAAGAAATCAACACTAGACACCCTCCCAGAGTCAGTGAGGTTCCCGTGAGTCAAGGAGGACCTGCCTTGTCTCTGGGGAGCATGCCACCCATCCCTGGAAGTCCAAGCAAGGATTGCAGACACCTACCCAATGTCAGCAAGGTTCTGGTGAGTCAAGGCAGACCTACTTTGACCCTTGGAGGCCTAGTAGTAGCAGCCCAACCCTACAAATCCCCCCCATCATCCTGGTGGAGCTCTGGTGCAGAGGACCTAACATGCAGAGCATTGGTGTGCAGCCAACGTTGAGGCCCCAGAATTCAAAGAAACATATAAACAGACAAATCCACATGCCAAAGACACAAAGAAAAAATAACATGGGAAAAGCTCATAATACATCCACACCAAACTCTATCAACTGTACAGGAGATCTCTACAATCTGAGGAAAGAAGCCAAGATACCAACCTGAGAAGAACAACTGTAGACACATCCAAAGAAATCAAAGAACCAAGGGAAGAGAATGAAAAACTCAGTAAATAACTAGAGAAAGACAATGACAAACAGTCAAAAGAACTAAGGGGAGAGATTGAAAAACTCAAGAAGGACCTAGAGGGAGAGAATGACAAACTCTAGAAGGAAGCTGAAACACTGAAAAGATCCCAGGCGGAAATGAAAAAAGAAAATGAACAATGAACCAAGAAGCTACAAGATGAGAATCACAGGCTCCAAAGGGAAGTGGAAAATCTAAAAAAAAATCACAGGATGAAATGAAAAAGGATATTTAGCATTCATCCAACTACCAGGAAAGGATGGGGAAAAGCCTCAGAAGCAGAATGGAAGAAGCAGAAAAAAGAATATCAGACCTGCAGGATAATATGGAGCAACTAGAAAGCTCAAGTAAAGATTATGAAAAAAAATTTTTTTTTTTTGGTCTTTTTGAGACAGGGTCTCCCTGTAGCCCCAGCTGTCCTGGAACTCACTCTGTAGACCAGGCTGGCCTTGAACTCACAAAGATCCGCCTGCCTCTGCCTCCCAAGTGCTAGGATTAAAGGCGTGCGCCACCATGCCCGGCAAGATTATGAAAATTTTTAAAAAACACAAGAATGGAACAACCGGGAAATGTGGGACACTATGAAAAGACCAAATGTCCACATCATAGGGATAGAGGAGGGAGAGGAGTCCCAAGACAACACTATTGACCAGATCTTCAACAGGATAATAGAAGAAAATTTCCCCAAACTGAAAAAGGACAATCCCATACAAATAAAAGAAGCACATAGAACACCAAATAGACAGGACCAAAAAAGAAACTCCCCAGGCCATATAATTGTTAAAACACTAGATGCTCAAAACAAAGACAAAATACTGGAAGCCACAAGGGAAAAACAAGTTACATATAAGGGGAAACCCATCAGAATCACAGCTGATTTCTCAGTCCAGATGATATAAGCTAGAAGAACGTGGACCAAAGTATTCCCTGTGGTAAAGGACTTTAGATGCCAACCCAGACTACTATATCCAACAAAAATGTCAATTATAGTTGAAGGAGAAAGAAAAATCTTTCATGACATAAATAAGATGAAAGAATACCTGTCTAAGAAACGAACACTTCAGAAAATCCTCGAAGCAATCCAAAGAACAGAGGAAAGAAGAAACTATCCCTAAGCAATTAAAGAGAGAAAGCAACAAAATCATCACAGAGTAAATATAAACCTAGACCAAGAATGCAAACAAAAAATAAGGTAAAAGGAAGTAACACACATCTCTCAATAATAACCTTAAATACTAACGGTCTAAACTCCACAATCAAAAGACATGCACTGGGAGAATGGATTAGGAAACTCAACCCTTCCATATGCTGTCTACAAGAAACCCATCTCACCTTCAAGGACAGACACCACCTTAGAGTGAAAGGATGGAAAAAATATTCGAAGCAAATGCTACCAAGAAACAAGCTGGAGTGGCTATTCTTTTTGCCCCCTCTTCAATGATATTCCCTTAACTTTAGGGGACTGGTATAAATGTCTCATTTATGGATGTTTATGGTAAGTTATAAGCCTTTTCACTGACCATTATCCATTGCAAAAAGAAGCATCTATGACCAAAGTTGAGAATAGCACTAATCAATGGGTATAAACATACATACACATTTTTTTAAATTTTTATTTATTATTTTTGTATGTGTATGAGTGTACTGTCTGCATGTAGGTTTGTGCACCCATGTCGTGCAATGCCGCAGAGATCAGAAGATGGTCTCAGATTCCCCTGGAACTGGAGTTTTCCTGGAACTGGAGTTACAGATGGTTCTTAGCTGCCATGTGGGTGCTGGGGATCGAACCTGGGTCCTCTGCAAGAGCAGTCGGTGCTCTTAACTGCTAGGCTATCTCTCCAGCCCCCAAACATACATACACATTTAGAAGGCAGTTTGACATCATGTCCATGTAGCAAAACAACAGAACTAGGTTTCTACCTAGGGCCTTTGACCTTCCTAGTCACAAGTTTTTGACAAGGTTTATAATACCAAGCATGAATTCCCTCTTCTGGTCTAGGCCTCAAATCTATAGAACACAGTTGCTTGTCCCCATAAAAGTTGTGTCACTATTGTACCAATAGGCACATCACAGAATGCAGAGTCCACTGCTGAGTAATTCCACTGATGACATTTCTCCCTCAGAGGCCTTCAAAGCAACCATCAGGCACACTGAAGGGCAACCAGCAGGAAAGAAGTTTCTGTAAACAAAGTGTGTTGTGTCTTAAGCAACAGGGACACACTATCTAGCCATAGGGGGAAACCAAGAAAACTGACAAGTGCCTGTGTTTGGGGGAGGCAGGCTCTAGGGCCTCCCTGACTGATGTTATCCAGATCAGACACTGAGACTTTCATTTAATAACCGATGGCTTCAGGAGGAAGTATTATTCACCCTTTCAAGCTCCTTCATTAAAGAATATTTTTAAATTAACCTTAAAAGCAGTGGGTTTCCATAAGGTGTTTTCATGTATCCTCAATATGAGTTAACCTACCTCCCACTCTTCCCTGCCCCCATCTTTTTTAACCTTTAAACCCCTAGTATTCCCCTCTGTTTTCTCCTTAAATTCCATGATCTTTTGAGCAAAATGATAGGTCTACTACAGAAAAAGTTATTCTATGAATGCCTATGTACATACTAACAGTTAAATAGCCTTCTCCGGACACTGGGAAGATGGACACAGAGAATATCCAGCCATACCCTAATATTTATTTGCTTTTATCTTTTAAATGTTCAATATATGTTGAAGTTAAGACCAAAAATCACTTAACCATCTATCTTCCATGTTACACTAATGTTCTAGGATACCTATCTTTCACTATTTTTGTAAATGATTTTTATAACCTCTGTGATAATATCACCTGGAAAGACAGTCTCAATGACAAATTATCTACTTCCCATTGAGGTAGAAAGAGCCAGGCCACTGTGGGCCACACCATTCTCTAGGCATGTGGTCCTTAACTGTATATGAGTGGAGAAATTGAGCTGAGTACAAGAAAGCAAGTCAGTGAGCACAAATGCATTTGCTTGTCTGTACTTTAAAAAAATGGGCTGGAGAGATGGCCTAGCGGTTAAGAGCACCCACCACTCTTACAGAGGAACCGGGTTCGATCCCCAGCACCCACATGGTGGCTAAGAACCATCTGAAACTCCAATTCCAGGAGAACTCCAGTTCCAGGGGAATCCGACACCCTCTTCTGACCTCCGCGGCATTGCACGACACGGGTGCACAAACCAACATGAAGACAGTACATTCATACACATAAAAAATAAATAAAATAAAAAAAAACTTTTATTACTTTTAATTAGTGGTGTGTTCGTGTGTGTGTGTGTGTGTGTGTGTGTGTGTGTGTGTCTGTTTGTATACGTGTCTGTGTGCATGTGATTGCAAGTGTCTGCCAAGGCCAGAGGCAATGGATCCCACCCTACATGGACACTGGGAACCAGACTCCAGTCCTCTGCAAGAGGAGCTTCCAACAGATGAGCCATCCTTCTAGCCCCTTCTTTCTGTTCTTGACTGTGGATGTTATGTGATAAGCTGCTTTAAGTTATATTTTAAGCCATAACTTCCCTAATATTGTGGACTGTAACCTGAAATTTTAAGTCAAAAGAAACCTTTTCTCCCCTAAATTGTCTGTTATCAAGGTATGCTATCATGGCAACAGAAATAAATCTAGGATAGGGTCTCATGTATCCCAGGCTGGCATTAATCTTGTGATCATTCTGCCTCAGCCTCTAGCATACTGGAACTACAGGTGTGTGCTACCACACCCAGCTTTTGTATAAACAGGTTCTCAGTGATACTGTGGATTTTTTTGTAGCCAAGTGTCTGATCTTGATGTTAAGCCTTAAGTCCAACATATTTTATTGTTTAATTTGTTTCAGTGTCTTTATTATTTCATCTATTTTTATTGATGTTTTGTGTATTTCATATATCATTTTTCAATTCAGTTCAGGCATATTCCCCTTTGCCTTCCCCTCACCCCACTCCACCCCATCCCAGATCATGCATTCTTCTTTAACTGTCCTGCACCTTTCTCTCAGTCTTTTTTTTATAAAGTTTAGGAATTCACGTTTTCCTCCATTAATTTTATATTATTCTAAAATATGGATACATACTCTCCACCCATATACAGTAATTACAGAGTCTGAAAATGATTGGGGGATGGATGCTAGAGCCCGTTGAGAGATTCACATTATGACAACATAGTTGCTTTCAGATAAACAGAAATATAACCATAATGTCGTTCAGCTTGCCTTTCGTCTGGGGGATTTGGTGTTAGCATTCACAAATGAGGGAATCCATTCTCCTTTTGTCTTTCTGCGACTGTGTTACTTCACTCAGCATAATGGCTTCGAGCTCCATATATTTATCTGCAAAGTTCATAATGCTATCTTTCTTTACCACTGAATAGTACTCCATTGTGTAGATGTACCACATTTTTGTCATCTACTCATCAGTTGAGGGGCATTTGGGTTGGTTCCAGCTCTTCCCTATTGTGAAGAGAGCTACAATAAACATGGATGTGCATGTATCTTTGCAATAGGATGAGTCTTTGGGGTATATACCCAGGAGTGGTATGATGGGGTCAGGTGGTAGGCTCATTCCGAGTCTTTTATGGGTTCTCCACACTGCTATCCATAGTGGTTGTACAAGTTTACATTCCCACCAGCAGTGGATGAGTGTTCCTCTTTCCCCACAACCCCTCCAGCATCTGTTGTCTTTTGACCTTGTTTCTTGACCTTAGCTAGCCATACTGAAGTGAGATGATATCTGAGAGTGGTTTTAATTTGCATTTCCTTAATTATTAATGATGTTGAACACTATTTAAGATGTTTCTTAGCCATTTTTAATTCCTCACTGGTGAAGACTCTGCTCAGCTCTTTACTCCATCTTTTGAGTAGGTCATTTGTCTTACTTCTTTGTTTTTTGAGTAGTTTATATATTCTTGACGTTAATGCTCTGTCAGATGTATCACTAGTAAATACTTCCTCCCACTCTGGGGGTTTTCTTTTCACCTCCTTGATTGTTTCTTTCACTGTACAGAAGCTTTAGAGTTTTATGAGGTCCCATTTGCGGACTGTTGACCTTACTTCCTGTGCAGTTGCTGTCTGATTTAGAAAGTTTTTTTCGATGCCTATGTCTTGTAGCTTGTTGCCAATTGTGCTGGATAGCTTTAGTGTCAACTTGACATATCTGGGTTGAGGGAGCCTCAGTTGGGGAATTGGCTCCATTGGATTGGCCTGAGGCTACATCCGTGGAGTACTGTCTTGATTGTCGAGCTGCTTGGGGAGGGCCCAGCCCACAATGAGTGGTGCCACCCTGGGCAGGTTTTTATGTACCATATAAGAAGGCAGGCTGGGCATGAGACAGAGGAGCAAGCCATGAACTAGATCACCAATTTTTCTTCTATCACATTCAGGGTTTCAGGCTTCATGTTGATATCTTTAATCCATTTGGAGTTTACTTTTGTACAAGGTGAGAAGTAGAGGTTTAATTTTGTTCTTCTACACATGATGATCCAATTTTTCCAGCGCCATTTGCTGAAGATGCTATCCTTCCTCCATTGAGGGGCTTTTGTCCCTTTGTCAAATATGAGTTGGCTGAAATTGTATGAGCTCAAGTTTGGGTCTTCAATTTTGTTCTATTGGTCAACAGGTCTGTTTTTGTACCAGTACCAGGCTGTCTTTATGAATATGGCCCTGTAATATAGTTGAAGTCTGGTAGGGCAATCCCCTTGTATTGCATTTTTCACTCAGGGTTGCTTTAGCTATTCAGGGTCTTTTGTTTTTCCATATGAATTTAAGGATTTTTTTTCCAAGTCTGTGAAGAAGCTCATTAAGGATTTTGATTGGGATTGCATTGAATATGTATATCTATTTGGGTAAAATGAACCTTTTTACTATATTAATTTTCCCAATCCATGAGGATGGGAGGTCTTTCCATCTTTTGATGTCGTTTTCAAACTCCTTCTTCAGGGTTTTAAAATTTTCCTTGTAGAGATCATTGGAATCTTTGGTTAGGTTTGTTCACAGTTATCTTATTATTTTTGAGGTTATTTTGAGTGGGAAGGTCTTCTTATATTCCTTCTCCACTTGTTTATTGTTGGTGTAAAGAAAGGCTACTGATTTTTCTAGGTTAATTTTGTGGCCCGACACTTTACTGAAACTCTTAATTGTTTCTAGAAGTTTTCTGGTGGAGTTTTTAGCATCCCTTAGGTAAACTATCATATCAACTGCAAAAAGGAATAGCTTAACTTCTTTTCAATAAGTACTCCTTTAATTCCTTCTCTTGTCTTATTGCCCAAGCCAGTGTTTTGAGCACTATGTTGAAGAGGAATGGTGATAGGGGGCAGCCTTACCAGGTTCCTGCCTTTAAGGAAAATGGTTCCAATTTTTCTCCATTTAGGAGGATGTTGGCAGTGGCTTTAATCATGTTGAGGAATGTTCTTTTCAGTCCTATTCCCTCTAGAACTTTAAACATGAAGGGATGCTGGATCTTATCAAAGGCTTTTACTGCATCAAGATGATCATGTGTTTTTTGTCTTTTCATAAACACATTTATGTGTTTTATGATATTTATTGATTTATGTATGTTGGACCATCCCTGCATCTCTGGTATGAATCCAACTTAATCATGATGGATGGTCTTCTTGATGTGGTTCTGTATACATTTGCAAGCATTTTGTTGGGAATTTTTGCATCTATGTTCATTAGTGAGATGGGTCTATAGCTTTCTTTTTTGCTTGTATCTTTGCCTGGTTTTGGTATTAGAGTGATGCTGGCTTCATAGAAGGAGTTTGGGAGAATTCCCTCTGTTTGTATCCTTCTAAACAGTTTGAGTAGCAATGGTCGTAGGACCTCTTTAAATGTTTTATAGAATTCTGCCATGAAACCATCTGGACCTGGGCTTTTTTTAGTTGGGAGGTTTTTAATTACATCTTCAATTTCCTCAAATATTATGGGTCTGTTTAAACTGTCAATCTCTTCTTGGTTAAGTTTGTTGGTTCCCAGGATTTCAGATATTCATCCATTTCTCTTAGGTTTTCAAATTTAGTGGAGTATATATTTTTGAAGTATTCCCATGTGATTGTCTGGATCTTTTCTTTGTTGTGATGTTTCCCACTTTTATCATGAATACTATTTATTTGGAGTTGCTCTCTCTTTTTTTGCCTAACTGGGCTAGAGGTCTGTCGATTTTGTTTATTTTTTCAAAGAACCAGCTTTTGGATTCACTGATTTTATGTATTAATTTCTTTGTTTCTATTTCATTGATTTCTGCTCTGATTTTTGATATTTCCTTCCTATCTGTTGGGTTTAGGGTTAATTTGTTGTGGTCTCTCAAGTGTTTTTAGCTGCAGTGTTAGATCATTTATTTTTTTCCCTTTCTGTTTTTTTTTTTTAATGTGGGCACTTAGGGCTATAAATTTCCCTCTCAAGACTGCTTTTAAAGTATCCCACAGGTTTGGTTGTGTTGTATTTCCTTTTCTTCAGTTCCATGAATGCTTTTATTTCACCCTTTATTTCTTCCCTGACCCATTCATTATTCAGGATTGGGTTGCTAAGTCTCCATGTGTTCTTGTAGCTAGTTGGGCTTATTCTGGTGTTCATATTGAGTTTTATTGCACTGTGGTCTGATAAAATGTGTGGAATAATTTCTATCCTTTTGTATTTATTGAAGTTCCTTTCGTGCCCCAGTATGTGGTCAATTTTGGAGAATGTTCCATGAGGTGCTGAGTAGAAAATATATTCTCTGGTATTTGGGTGGAATATTCTGTAGATGTCTGTTAGGTTCATTTGGTGTATTGTATTCCTAAATTCTGATATTGCTCTGTTTATTTTGTGTCCTATTGATCTATCTAAGGGGATCAGTGGGGTGTTGAAGTCTCCCACTATTAGTTTGTTAGGATTAATCTGTGTCTTGAGGTCCTGCAGAGTGGTGTTTATAAAGTTAGGTGAACCAGAGTTTGGCGCATAGACAGGATTGTGAAGTTTTCATGGTTCATTTTTCCTTTGGTAAGAATATAATGGCCCTCTTTGTCTCTTCAGATTAATTTTACTTTCAGATCTATCTTGTCTGATATTAGAATAGCCACTCCTGCTTGTTTCTTGTTGCCATTTGCTTGGAATATTTTTTCCACCCTTTCACTCTAAGGTGGTGTCTGTTCTTGAGGGTGAGATGGGTTTCTTGTAGGCAGCATATAGAAGGGTTTAGTTTCCTAATCCATTCTCCCAGTCTATGCCTTTTGATTGGGGAGTTTAGACCATTAGTATTTAAGGTTATTATTGAGAGATGTGTGTTGCTTCCTTTTACCTTATTTTTTGTTTGCATTCTTGGTCTAGATTTATATTTACTCTGTTATGATTTTGTTGCTTTCTCTCTTTAATGCTTAGGGATAGTTGCTTCTTTCCTCTGTACTTTGGATTGCTTCAAGGATTTTCTGAAGTGTTTTCTTAGACATGTATTCTTTCATCTTGTTCATGTCCTGAAAGATTCTTCTTTCTCCTTCAACTATAATTGACATTTTTGCTGGGTATAATAGTCTTGGTCAGCATCTAAGGTCATTTAGTACTGGGAATACTTTGGTTCACATTCTTCTAGCTTTCATAGTTTGTACTGAAAAGTCAGCTGTGGTTCTGCTGGGTTTCCCCTTATATGTAACTTGTTGTTTTGCTCTTGTGGCTTTCAGAATTTTGTCTTTGTTTTGAGCATCTAGCATTTTAACTATGATATTTCTTTTCTGGTCTTGTCTGTTTGGTATTCTATGTGCTTCTTGTATTTGTATGGGCTTATCTTTTTTCAGTTTGGGAAAATTTTCTTCTATTGTCCTGTTGAAGATCTGGTCAGTAGTGTTGTCTTGGGATTCTTATCCCAGAGGTTTGGTCTTTTCATAATGTCCCACATTTCCTGGTTGTACCACTCTTGTGTTTTTTTGTTTTTTTTTAATTTTTCATAATCTTTACTTGAGCATTCTAGTTGGTCCATGTTATCCTGCAGTCTGATTTTCTTTTTTCTGCTTCTTCCATTCTGCTTCTGAGGCTTTTTCCCATCCTTTCCTGTTGATTGGATAAATGTTCAATTTCCTTCTTCATTTCATTATCTGATTTCTTTAGTGTTGCCACTTCCTTTTGGAGCCTGTCATTCTCATCTTGTAGCTCCTTGGTTCATTGGTCATTTTCTTTTTCCCTCTAGGCCTGGGATCTTTTTAGTGTTTTGACTTCCTTCCAGAGTTTGTCATTTTCTCCCTTTAGTTCTTTCCAATGTTTGTCATTATCTCCCTCTAGGTCCTTCTTGAGTTTTTCAATCTCTCCCCTAAGTTCTTTCCAACAATTGTCATTATCACCTTCTTGGTACTCCTTGAGTTTTTAATTCTCTTCCCTTAGTTGTCTAATTTCTTTGAATATGTCCACAATTGTTTTTCTAAAGTCCATGTCTTGGTTTCCTTCCAGGGAGATCTCATTGTAGGAGTCTTCTCTAGGGTTGGTAGAGTTCAGTGTGGATTTATTATGAGCTTTTCCCATGCTGATTTTTGCATGTGTGTTGTTGGCATGTTGATTTGTTGATTTGTTTCTTTGGGTTCCAGTACCTCAACGTTAGCTGCACAGCTAGATCCTCTGGACCACTGCTTCCCTAGGCTGGTCTTTTGCAGGTTGGTCTTCTTCAGGGCACAGGTGAAGTCTGCTTGCCCAGTGGGGCACATGCTGGTCTTGTGCTGGGTGGTCTGAGTCTAATTCTGCCCACATCACATGCTTGGACCAGAAGGTTGAAATGTCCCAGGTGATACCAGGCCTCCATGGGGCACAGGAGTGCCCAAAGCCCCCAGGAAGGCAGGCCTCACCTGGTCTTTTGCAAGTTGGTGTTCTGCAGGACACGGGTGAAGTCTGCTCGCTCAGCAGGGCACATGCTGGTCTTGGGTTGTGTGGTGCACGTCTCAGAAATGATTTTTTAAATGAAATTTCTCATATTAAAAAAATTAAAAAATATTTGCTCATTCATTGTCATTTGCAGCTTCTAAGATGTACCAGGGTAGTGGATAGAAAAGGTAAGCTTGTGGCTGGAAAGATGGCTCAGCAGTTAAGAGTGCCGACTACTCTTGCAGAGGACCTGGGTTCAATTCCCAGCAACCACATAGCGGCTAAGAACCATCTTAAATCCAGGTGTGGTGGCACACACCTTTAATCCCAGCACTCAGGAGGCAGAGGCAGAAGGATCTCTGTGAGTTCAAGGCCAGCCTGGTCTACAAAGTGAGTTCCATGACAGCTGGGGCTATAGGGAGAGCCTGTCTCAAAAAAGACAAAAAAAAAAAAAAAGAAAGAAAGGTAAGCTCCTATCTTCTGTGTTCTTACCTAATTAAAGTATGACTTCAATCTAATCTGTGTGCGCGTGTGTGTGTGTGTGTGTGTGTGTGTTCTCTGGTAGACACACACACACATCTGGCTTCTTTTTGCAGTTCCACTATCATTATTAACTGTCACTTGCAATATTGTGTGTATATTATGAATAAATTTTAACATTTGAACATATGATTAAATGGAAGAGAAGGGTGGCAAGAAGGACAGCAGGAACAAGGGGGAAAATAAATGTATCAGAAAACACATGCAAGACAGGCGTGGTGGCTCACACCCCTAGTACTTGGGAGGCTGAGGCTGGAGTATTGGTTCCAGGCCAGGAATGAGACAAGCAAGCAAGCAAGCAAGCAAGCAAGCAAGCAAGAAAGAAAGAAAGAAAGAAAGAAAGAAAGAAAGAAAGAAAGAGAAAGAGAGAAAGAAAGAGGGAGAGAAAGAAAGAAAAAAAGAAAGAAAGAGGAAAGTAAGCAAGAAAGAAAGAAAGAAAGAAAGAAAGAAAGAAAGAAAGAAAGAAAGAAAGAAAGAAAAAGAAAGAAGAGAAAGAGAGAGGGAGGGAAGAAAATAAAGAGAAAGAAAAAGAGAAAGGGAGAAGGAAGGAAGGAAGAAGGAAACAAAGAAAAGAAAGGGGGAAGGGGAAGGAGGGAAGAAGGAAGGAAGGAAGGAAGGAAGGGAGGGAGGAAGGAGAATACATGACAATTATAATGAATGTAAGTTAAAGGGAAGGCATCTACTGGATAATGGTGGCCAACAACATATACACTTATGTCTTCAGGAGATCCACAAGAGGAAAGAGAAGAGGGAAAGACAACAGTACTAAATTTATGGAAGCTGGATACCAGATGGACAGATGGTAGCTGACTTAAGAGGATCAACTCAATTGAATTCTAAGTCAGCACTATTAGAAAAAAAAAATAAAAAACCCAACCCAGCCTATCTGTACCACAGAATTTCCTCAAGGGCTTAAGAAGTGGTGGCAGCTGTAGAAATGGTAGATAAAATAAGACTAAAAACAGAAGGTTTCATGGAATATTTTTGAAAGAAGTTGAGTTCAAAATATCTCTACTCCAAACAGTTAGAGACTGACTGATCCTACCTTGTCTTAGCAAAAATAAATTAAGGTTTGTTGATTGTAGTGAGCACAACAGTCAATGAGCCTCTGAAGTCTGGGACATCTAGTACAGCTGATGGCAGTGAAGCCCAGTGAGTATAAGGAGAAAGAGAGAAATGCTAAATATTAACTGTTGACACAGTCATCTTTCTTTTCCCATTTAATTTCCCAAGTGATTACAAGAGAATGTAAAGTTTTGTTCTTGGGAATCTGACCATTCCAGGAGGGAGGGAGAGATTAGCATTTGAGGTTTTCTAATAAAATATACCAGATAGATCACTTTATAAAAATGTATATTTTTTAATTTTTGTGCATATCATACAATAAATCTTTTATTTTTGGTCTTTTCGAGACAGGGTCTCCCTGTAGTTCCAGCTGGCCTGGAACTCACTCTATAGACCAGGCTGGCCTTGATCTCACAGAGATCCACCTGGCTCTGCCTCCCAAGTACTAGGATTAAAGGCATGAGCCACCACGCTTGATTGTTTTTTGTTGTTGATAAATCTTAATCATATTTAGAACCTCTTGCCATCCAATCCCTCCCATAAGCCCCCACAGGATTTCATGAATTCTGTCATATATGTTAAGCTTTAGTATCCAGGTGTCCCTCTGTGAAAATTTATCCACTAGAGTCTAGTCAGCCTATCTAGAGTCACACTCTTAAAGAAGATCAACTGTCCCTCACACAGCAGTAATCAGTTGCCAATACTTCTGCTAATATTGGAACCTGCTGCTCATTTCCCCAGTTCTATACTGATTTCCACAGTTTTTGCATAGATCTTGTGCATGCTGTCACTATTGTTAAAAGGTCATACAAGCAAGTTCTCAGAGTCCAGGAAGATTCTGTTTCCTTATGTTCATGTACCCACCCTGGCTCTGACAATCTTTCTGCCCCCTCTTCTAAATGTTCCCTGAGCCACGGATGGGTAATATTTAATATAATATTACTACCCAGGGACACATACTCTGCAGTCATTTATTCTCTACACCTTAGGCAGCTGTGGCCTTCTGTGTGCATCACACTCTGTTGAATGTGGAAGCTTCATTGGTGAGAGTTGAGGGTTACATTAGTATTATCTCTGGTATGTTCCATGAGCCCAAGGTGTAGAGGTTCCATTGTAGATATGTCACCTAAGACTAAGCATCTCTCAGACATATATTCTCTGTGTGTGACCAGTTGTGAAATAATGTAATAACATTCATCTGTTGCAAAAAAAGCTTCTTTGATGAGTAGTGAATGGCATACATTTTTTGGAAAGATACGGATCCATATTTAGCATACAGTAAGAAATTTTATTTGTTCCAAACTTGAGCACATACAATTTCACGTCATATTTGACAAGGGGGCCAATAAGACACAATGGAGGAAAGACAGCATCTTCAGCAAGTGGTGTTGGCAAAACTGGATCACCACTTGTAGAAGAATGAAATTAAACCCCTACCTTTCACCCTGTACAAAAGTTAACTCCAGATGGATCAAAGACCTCAACATGAAACCCCAAACTCTGAAGGCAATAGAAGAAAAAGTTGGAAGCAGGCTATAAGACATAGGCATAGGAAAACACTTCCTAAATCAGACAGCAGCTGCACAAGAATTAAGGTCAACAATTGACAAATGGGACCTCATTAAACTCAAAAGCTTCTGTACATCAAAAGAAACAATCAAGGAAATGAAGAGAAATCCCACAGAGTGGGGGGAAACCTTCACCACAGAAACATCTAACAAAGCATTGATTTCTAGAATACAATAACTACTCAAAAAACAAAGAAGAAAGAAAACAAACAACCCACTCAATAGATGGAGCAAAGAGCTGAACAGAGACTTCACAAGTGAGGAATTAGAGATGGCTGAGAAACATCTTAAAAAGTGTTCAAAGTTGCTAATAATTAGGGAAATGCAAAGTAAAACCACTTTAAGATATCATCTGACTCTAATAAGACTGGCTAGGATCAAGAAAACAAATGATACCAAGTGCTGGAGAGGTTGTGGGGAAAGAGGAACACTCATCCACTGCTGGTGGGAATGTAAACTTGTACAATCACTATGGAAAGCAGTATAGAGAACCCTTGGAAGACTCAAAATGATCTTGCTGCCTGACCCAGTCATACCACTCCTGGGTATATACCCACAAGACTCTTCTTACCACAGAGATACATGCACAGCTATGTTTATTGCAGCTCTGTTCACAATAGCAAAAAGCTGGAACCAACTCAAATGCCACTCAAGTGACGAGTGGATAGAGAAAATGAATGTGGCACATCTACACAATGGAGTTATATGCAGCAGTAAAAAAAATAAAAGACAACATCATGAACTTTGCAGGTAAATGGATGGAACTGGAAGATATTATGTTAAGTAAAGTAACAAAGTCCCAGAAAAACAAACAATAAATGGTATCGCTCATCTGTAGAATCTAGTGCCAATAACCTAGTTGTAAACATTTCTCGTAGGGAGTGATGCATATTGGAAAGAAAAACAACAACACCAACAACAGAAAAGACTGCATCAAAGAACTGACTGAAAGGGTGAATCTGGTGGGGTGGGGGGGGTTGGGAGGGGGGCACGGGTCTAGATTCTATTTGTAACATAATCTTGTACAAAAAATATATAAAACAATAAATTTGAAAAATGAAGTAAAAAAATAAATTTTATTTGTCTAGAGATATGACAGAGATGGGTTTTCCTCTAGGATCTATGATGTCTCCAGCCACGTATATTTGGCTATGTTTACAGTACCACAGGAAGTCCCTCCCATTGAGTGGGCTTTAAGTCCAATTAAATAACTGTTGATTACCCCCAAGATAAAAGTGCCACTACTACACTGCTATAGTTTGTTGTGCTGGTCATTATTGTGGTTACTAGGCTTTATAAAGCTTGGGATGGACCACTGATTGACTTTTCTCACTTAGGACCTTGCATAGTGTGCTCTAGAACTATGAGAGCTAGTCTTCAGGGAGACTTCCTGGTCAGTTCCAGCTCCATTGCTCCAAGTCCAATGTCCAAAGTTAAGAAAAATCACCTTATAATACCTCCCATAGCTGAAAAACTATACTCATGTATACAAAGCTGTATAAGGGATCCAAGTCAGAGATCATCAAACATGAGAAATACAAAACACAGTGAACAAAACAACCAAATAGATAAAAGAAACAGTCTGATCAGACAGAAGAAAGTTTCCACACAAATGATTATTCATATCTTCAGAGAGATAAACTATCATACCCACAAAATAAGAACAAGACTTTAATAAAAAGAAGATTCAGAATGTACAGAGAAGGCTGGGGATATGGCTCAGTGATTAAAGCACTTGTTGCACAAAGAAGCATATGGACCAGAGTCAGATCCCTAAACTCGCATAAATGCTGCATAGGTGGAGCAGCTCACCTACAATTACAGCCCGGCAGACAGGGGATCCCCAGAATACCATGACTAGCAAGAATAGCTTTATGGGTGTGGTCTGGATTTGACTGACAGACTCTCCCTCAAAAAATAAGGGGTTTCGAAAAGCAATCAAGAATGATTCTGACCATAAATCTTAGGCCTCCCACATGCACATGAACACACACATGTACCCATACCACCATGTGCACAACACGCACACACACACACACACACACACACACACACACACACACCAGAGATTGGAAGGAAAGAATACAAGAAGTCAAAAAGCTGTTGAATATAATATTAAAATTCAATAAAACTTACAGGACGTGATGCTTACTGGACCTCATTTGGTGACCATGGGAAGGGAAAACCCCAGTGTGGAGCACAAGGGCAGGGCTGATTGATGGTTGTTTGGGCTTGCCAAGGAGGAACCTTCAAACATGACATCTTTCAGCCTAATAAAAAAATAAATCATAAGCTGAGGATGCTAAAAGTATATGTGGCATGCATCTATGCATATTTTGGAGTGATGCAAATTGGAAAGAACAACAAAAGACTGGGTCAAAGAACTGACTGAAACAGTGAACTTCTGCTTGAAACAGTAAACTTCTGCATCAAAAACTTTAAAAGAGACTGAGAAAAAGATGAAAAACATGTTTGGCAGCATGCATGAGCTCTGATGGTGTGAGGGAGGCAAGGAAGGGAAAATGGGTCTAGACTTGATTGGAAATTTTGTATGAAATACAAAGTTTCAATAAAAATTGGTTTTGAAAAAATAAATATAAATTCAATAAAAGTTGAGAAAGTATAAAATGGAACAAAAATCATTAGGAATGAAAAATATGGGGGAGTGGGGCTGGAGAGATGGCTCAGCAGTTAAGAGCACTGGCTGCCTTTGCAGAGGACCTGGGTTTGATTTCCAGCATCGACATAGCAGCTAACAACTGTCCATAACTCCAGTTCCAGGGTAATACAACACATTCCTCTGACCTCCATCACCTTCCCCTGACTTCCATGGGCACTGCATGAAATGGGAACACTTACAAACATGCAGACAATACATTCATAGATAGAGAATAAAAATTATAAAATATTTAAAAAGTACAAGGCAATAAGAAAAGGATTGATTCAGACCTGAACAACTTACAATTATTTTATATAATAAAACTAAAGTACCTTAAATCACTTGCTCAGATATTCTTATGAACTCCTAAGTTTTTAAAATTATTCCTTTAAAATGTTGTTTTGTTCCTCTTATTTATAGGTTGGTTTACTTAACACTACAGGGGAAAACAGACAGTTTAAAAAGCAAGTAAGTTATTAAGACTTATGAAGTAGAGCAACAGCTATCCCTCTGTCTTGTTTCTGTGTAATTCAAACAAAAAGTAGGAGAAAACAGAAGAGTAAGACATCATAGCCAACATCAATGCAATAATTCCAGAACCCTTCCCCAAATGGAAAACGGTAATCTCCAGTTTGAAAAGGGTCATCACAAAGGAGGAAAACAGAGCATCAGTGCAGTTTTAAAGCACATAGGAAAAAGAAAAGTTCATTTCAGAGAGAAAGAGTTGAAAAACATCAGAAAGGACAAATAGCTCTTACATAAAAAAATCATGGACATTTATTGTATTTTATTTTTCCTCACTAATATTTCCCAAACAGTAAACAATGTCATCTGAACATGAGAAAAGATTGGAAAAATGGCTCAAATGTTAAAAGCTGTTGCTGCTTTTACAGAAGGCCAGAATTTGGATACCAGTAATGGCATTTGACAGCTCACAACCACCTGTAACTCTGCTACAGGGAATCCAAAGCCTACTTCGGGCCTATTTGGGGACTTATACACACATGCACACACACACATACACACACACACACAGATTTGTAAAATGAAGAAAACGTATTTCCAATGTAGACCTTTATACTCATTAAAATTATGAATTAAGGGGAGAGAGACCAGGCAGCATTCCTGGAAGGCAGCCAGCTGTGCAGAGGGAGAGCAACAGAGTGGTGTACAGGACTGGCTCCCAGCGAACCTAGATCAACTCCCAGCAGACCTGACACACAAGCCAGAAGCCCCAGCTCCTATTCCCAACAGACCAGACAGAGCAACCCGGACTAGACAGGTCCATGCAGGTAAGCTAAACCAACTAGAGCTCCAGAACCACCCACCTGAGTGACCAGGTCCAGGAAAGCCAGCACAGAAAAGCTGAACCAGGTGGAGCTACAAGACTATCAGGGCAGAGCACCCAGGAGAGTAGCCTGAGCAAGCAAGCAGAGCCAGGTGGCCTGGCACATATAGGCCAATGCTGAAGTTTACAGCTAGACCAGGGGATTTGTTAGACCCATATCACATGCTGTGAGGCTCAAGCAGACCTGATTTTTACATGTCTGGATTCTTGGAGAAGCTCCAGATGAGAAGGGCAGGAGTTAGCTGGTCCTTCCAATACATAACCAAAAGTAAAAACCTGAAACCTAAAGCAGCCTGCCCTTCATAACCAATAAGAAGGCCATAAAGGTACCTGAAGTAAACAAGCAAAATAAGCCTTCAAGGCAGTGAAACTTGAGTTTCACATCAGAATACAAACAACAAAACAAATACACATGTCAAAAGCAAAACACAAAAACAGCAACATGGGGAAAGCAAATAATGAATCCCCACCAAACTCTACCAGTCCTATAAAAGACTCCTACAATGAAATCTTCCTGGAGTTAACCCAGGACACAGTTCTTAAGAGAACAAACATAGACATACTCAAAGAAATCAAAGAATATAAAGAACACACAGACAAACAAATCAAAGAACTAAAGAGAGAAAAGGACAAACTCTGGAAGGAACTAGAAAGAGAGAATGAAAAACTCCAGAAGGAAGTGGAAATACTGAAGAAATCCCATGCTGAAATGAAAAAGGTAACCGACCACACACACAAGTGAATCAAAGAACTAGGAGAGAATGATAAACTCCAGAAGGAAGTGGAAATACTAAAGAAATCACAAGATGAAAGGAAAATGGAAATTGAACAATGCATCTAGTCAACAGGAAAGGCTGTAAGAAAGCCTCGGTAACAGAACGGATAGAGCAGAAAACAGAATATCAAGACTGGAAGATAACAGGGAAGAACTAGAATGCTCAAGCAGAGATATGAAATTTAAAAAAAGACACAGGGGTGGAATAATCAGGAAATGTGGGACACCAGGAAACAACCAAACCTCTGCATCATAGGGATAGAGGAAGAAGAATCCCATGATAATGACATTGACCAGATCAGATCTTTAACAGAATTATAGATGAAAATTTCCCCAAATTGAAAAAAAGACATGCATGCAAATAAAAGAAGCACACAGAACGCCAAATAGACAAGATCAGAAAGGAAATGTACTACACTATATCATAGTTAAAATGCTAGATGTTCAAAACAAAGACAGAATATCGAAAGCTACAAAAGAATAACAACAAGTTACATATAAAGGGAAACCCATCTGAATAACAGCTGACTTTCCAATGCAAACAATGAAAGCCAGAAGAACATGGATCAACGTATTCTGAGTACTAAATGACTATAGATGCCAACCCAAGTTATTTACCAAAAGAAAAAAAAGTCGATTATATTTGAAGAAAGGAAAACCTTTCATGACATAAACGAGATGAAAGAATACATGTCCAGGAAACCAATCCTTCAGAAAATACTTGAAGCAATTCAAAGGACAGAGAAAATGAGCAACTACCCCCAAGCAGCTAGAGAAAGTAATTAATGAAAGTTTAACTGCAGAAATACAAAGCTAGACCAAGAATGCAAACAGAAAATAAACTGAAGGTAAGCAGTACACATCTCTCAATAATAATGTTAAATATTGATGGTCTAAACTCTCCAATCAAGAGACACAGATTGGGAGAATTGATTAAGAAAAAGAGTCCAGTTTTTGCTGTGTACAAGAAACCTATCTCAAATTCAAGGACAGGCACCAGCTTAAGGTCAAAGGATGGAAAAAAAATATTCCATGCGAATGGTATCAAAAAGCAAACTGGAGTTGTTATTCTAATGACAAAATGGACTTCAAAATAAAACTACTCAGAAGAGACAAGATGTCACTACATTCTTATCAAAGGAACAATTAACCATGAAGATTTCATAATCATGAATATATATGCACCAAACTACAGTGCACTGAACTTTATAAGCACAATTTTGGCCCAGATTAAGCCCAGCACACTAAGAGTGGGGGACTTCAATACTCCACTGAGTCCTGTGGACAGGTCAACTGGACAAAAAATAAAGAGAGAGAAATCAGAACTGAACAATATGATACACCAAATGGACCTAACAAACACTACCAAATATTCCACCCAAACACCAATGAATATACTTTCTATTTAGCAAACCATGGAACATTCTCCAAAATCTGAGAAACAGATTTTGAGAATACTGAGAAACAGAAAAAAAAAAAAAAAAACTCAACAAGTACAAAAAGATTGAAATAATTCCATGCATCTTATCAGACAACAGTGTAATAAAGCTTAATATCACCAGGCATGGTGGTGCATACCTATAATCTCAGAACTCAGGAGGCAGAGGCAGGGAGATCTCTGTGAGTTAAAGGCCAGCCTGGTTTCCATAGTGAGCTCCAGGCCAGCTCANCACCGTGCTATCAATCTTTTAAAAACACGAGCTCTTTATTTTGTTCTGTTTTTGTTTGTTTTCTGTTTCTCTAATTTCTGCTTTTATTTTCTTGACTGCTGTTATCTTTGGATTTATTTTTTGTTCTTGCTCTGGTTTTGAAAGTGAAAGTTTGGTTTCCTTGTTTTTAAACGGTTCTGGTTTTGAGATGAAAACAGCACAAGTGTTTGGTTTTGTTTGGTCTGCTTTTGTTTTCTTGTTTTGGTTTTGGAGATTTTTAAGACAAAGTTTCCCTGTGTCCCAAGCTGGCCTACAACTTAGCACAGGCTAGCCTTGAGTTGGAAGCAGTCCTTCTACCTCAGCCTCCCCAATGCTAAGATTACGGACAGGTGCCACTGGCCCTGGACAGCCAAAGGCGTGCAGGACAGCAGCTTCATTTTCATTAGTTTCTAAGTATTTTATAATTTATTTTCTTTCTTTCTTTCTTTCTTTATTTATTTATTTTTGTCTTTTTGAGACAGGGTCTCCTTTTTGAGACAGCCCCAGCTGTCCTGGAACTCACTATGTAGACCAGGCTAGCCTTGGACTCACAGAGTTTGGCCTGCCTCTCCCTCCTGACTGCTGGGATTAAAGTCATGCACCACCATGCCTGGCTAGTACTTTGTAATTTCTACTTCAAGTTCCTACATAACCTAAAAAAAAAAGTCCTGGGGCTGGAGAGATAGCCTAGTGGTTAAGAGCACCGACTGCTCTTGCGGGAGACCAGGGTTCAATCCCCAGCATCTACATGGCAGCTGAGAACTGTCTTTAACTCCAGTTCCAGGGGAATCTGACACCCTCTTCTGACCTCTGCAGCATTGCACGACACGGGTGCACAAACCTACATTCAGTCAGTACACTCATACACATAAAAATAAATAAAATTTAAAAATAAAAAAAAAGAAAATCTAAGATAGATGGATGAATATCTGAAATCCTGGAAATCACCAAAGCTTAATGAAGAAGACATTGACAGCTGAAACAGACCCATAACGTGATAAAATCGAAACAGTAATCCGAAACCTTCCAGCTAAAAAAATAACCCAGGCCCAGATGGATTTCCGGCAGAATTCCATAAAACTATTTTTTGAATTCCATAAAAGTTTTAAAGAGGACTTAACCATTATTACTCAAATTTTCAAAAGGAGAGAAACAGAGTAAAATCTCCCAAGTTCCTTCTATGAAGCCAACATCACTCTAATACCAAAACTAGGAAAAGATACAACCAAAAAAGAAAACTATAGACCCATTTCATTAATGAACATAGATGCAAAACGTCTCAACAAAATAATTGCAAACTGCATATGGGCACACATCAAAACAATCATATATCATGACCAAGTTGGATTTATACCAGAGATGCAGGGATGGTTCAACATTTGTAAATCAATAAATATCATAAAGCACATAAACAGACTGAAAGACAAAAACCACACAGTCATCTCAGTCGATGCAGAAAAAGCCTTCAGCAAAATCCAGCATGCCTTCATGTTTAAAGTCCTAGAGGAAATTGGTGGGAACATTCCTCAACATAATCAAAGCCATATACAACAAACCCACAGCCAACATCATCCTAAATGGGGAAAAATTAGAAGCATTCCCCTTAAAGTCAGGAACCCTGCAAGGCTGCCCCCTATCTCAACTCCTCTTCAATATAGTGCCTGAAATGCTTTGTAGAGCAATAAGACAAGAAAGGGAAATTAAATGACTATTAATTGGAAAAGAGGAGGTCAAACTATCCCTTTTTGCAGATGATATGATAGTTTACCTAAGGGATACTAAAATCTCCACCAGAAAACTCCTAGAAACAATTAACAGTTTCAGTAAAGTGTCAAGATACAAAATGAACTTAGAAAAATCAGTAGCCTTTTGTGCTGGATAGCTTTGGTGTCAACTTGACACACCTGGGTTGAGGGAGCCTCGGTTGGGGAATTGGCTCCATTGGATTGGCCTGTGGCCACATCTGTGGTGTATTGTCTTGATTGTTGAGCAGTGACAGTATAAGAAGGCAGGCTGAGCAAGCCAGTAGAGAGCAAGCCAGTGGTCAGCAGTCCTCCATGGCCTCCAGGTTCCTGCCCTGAGTTCCTGCCTTGGGCTTCCTAAGTGATGAAATGTGACCCAGGAGATGTAAGCTGAATAAACCCTTTCCTCCCCAAGTTGGTGTCGGTCAGAGTGCTTTGTCACAGCAGTGGAAGACAAACTAGAACAGAAATTGGTACCAGAAGAGTGGGGTATTGCTGTGACAGACCTGACCTTGGTGTTTTGGGGAAGGATTGTGGAGGCGTTTGGAACTTTGGGCTGGGAAGATCATTGAATGCTTAAAGATCATTGCTGTGGAGCTTGGAGCAGTTTTGCTGAAGGAGTTGTAGAAGATGGAGGCCTGGCTTGTGAAGTTTCAAAGGGAAGCAGAAATCATCAGGACTGTGTAATCTGTGGGTTCTGGTCAGCTGGGGCTGGAGAATCAGCTGTAAGTAACAAGAGACCAGAACCTGAAGTGAAACTTTTGTGGTACTGGGGCAATTGATGCTGGTTAGCTGGGGCTGAAAAATCAGCTGTAAGTAACAAGAGACCAGCATCACTGAGGTGAAATCTTCTGGGGAGAATATCTTCAAGGTCAGCACACAGAAGCTGTGACCCAGAAAGGGCCTGAGCCTCCATCTCGAGCCGGAAGCCGGACTTGGTAACATGTAAGAGTCTCCTATATGGTTCCGGTGTTGAAATTTGAGGGGGTCACAGAGAGCAGCCGAGGCTTGGCACTGTGAGAGGTCAGGAAAGACCATTGGTGGAAGTGCACCTCGGTTGCTGTGAAGACCCCAGGATTGCAGGGGTCATGGAGAGAAGCTGAGGCTTTGCACCAGGAGAGGTCAGAAGAGACCATTGGTGAAGGTGCTGCCTCAGTTTCAGTAGCGACCCCAGCTTTTTGGAGATGCCGGTACCCTGGGACGACCACCAAGAGCAGCGGTAGGTGTAGAATGGAGTTGGCCTGGGCCTGCGAGATGAGTGTGCCACGGATGGCAGAGTCGGAGAGAGGGAGCTGCCGAGACCCTTTGGAGCCCAGAAGATCGTGAGTGAATCCCAGGTGTCCAGCCTTGAGCTACTTGCTGGACTTAAGTTTTGTTTGAGAGTGCCTGATTCTTCCCTTTGAAATAAGACAGTACTTGTTTTGGATTTTACAGCAGCCCACAGTTAAGAGACTTTTAATAGACTGGACTTTTAAGTGTTTGGACATTTTAAGGACTGTGGGGCTTTTAAGGATGTACTGTCTTAGGTTGTGATTAGTGTTAACATGATACTTTGGGGATAAGAACTGGAAAGGTGGTTTAATAGTGATGTGTTTGTGTGTCAAGTTGACAAGGGGTCAATTGTGCTGGATAGCTTTGGTGTCAACTTGACACACCTGGGTTGAGGGAGCCTCAATTGGGGAATTGGCTCCATTGGATTGGCCTGTGGCCACATCTGTGGTGTATTGTCTTGATTGTTGAGCAGTGACAGTATAAGAAGGCAGGCTGAGCAAGCCAGTAGAGAGCAAGCCAGTGGTCAGCAGTCCTCCATGGCCTCCAGGTTCCTGCCCTGAGTTCCTGCCTTGGGCTTCCTAAGTGATGAAATGTGACCCAGGAGATGTAAGCTGAATAAACCCTTTCCTCCCCAAGTTGGTGTCGGTCAGAGTGCTTTGTCACAGCAGTGGAAGACAAACTAGAACACCTTTCTTTACACCAACATCAAGCAATTGGAGAAGCAATACAAAGGAGACTTTCCCATTGACAATAGCCTCAAAAATATACCTTGGAGCAAACCTAACAAAGGACGCCAAAGATCTCTACAATGAAAATTTTGAACCCCCAAAGAAGTAGAAAGAAGAAGACATCAGAAGATGGAAAGACTTCTCATACTCATGGATTGGAAAATTAATAGAGTAAAAATGTACATCCTACCCAAATTAATAAACAGATTCAATGCAATTCCAATTAAAATCCCCATGCATTTCTTCACAGACATAGAAAAAATATCCTTTAATTCACATGGAAAAACAAAAGACCACAGATAGTCAAAGCAACCCTGAGCAACAATAGCAATGCAAGGGGATCACTATACCAGACTTCAATCTATATTACAGGGTTATAGTCATAAAAACAGCCTGGTATTAGCACAAACAAAGACCTATAGATCAATGGAACAAAACTGAAGATCCAAACTTGAGCACATACAATTTCAGCCACCTCAGAGGCCAAGAAGACTCAATGGAGAAAAGACAGCATCTTCAGCAAATGGTGTTGGCAAAACTGGATCACCACTAAAAATAGAATTATTCTATAAGAAGAATAAAATTAAACCCCTACCTCTCACCCTGTACAAAAATCACAAATGAAGAACTAAAGATGGCTGTAAACATCTTAAAAAGTGTTTAAAATCACTAATAATTAAGGAAATGCAAATTAAAACCACTTTAAGATTTCATCTTATTCTGGTAAGATTGGCTATGATCAAGAGAACAAAGGATACCAAATGCTTGGAGAGGTTGTGGGGAAAGGGGAACACTCAGCCACTGCTGGTGGGAATGCGAATTCATACAACCCCTACGGAAAGCAGTGTGGAGAACTCTTAAAAGACTCAAAATGAGCTTACTACCTGATCCACTCCTGGGTATATACCCACACATCCTACGGCAGAGATACATGCACATCTATGTTTATTGCAGCTCTTGTCACAATAGCAAAGAGCTGAAAGCAACCCAAGTGTCCCTCAGCCAACAAATGGATAAAGAAAACATGGTACATCTACACAATGGAATTCTATGCAGAGGTAAAAAAAGATATCATGAACTTTTCAGGTAAATGGATGGAACTAGAAGCCATTATGCTAAGCAAAGTAACACAGTCCCAGAAAAACAAATGACATATGGTGTCCCTCATTTGTGGATCCTAGCACCAAATCTCTATTTGTAAGGCAAATTGAATAATTCTTTTTTATTTCTTTTTTAGTAAATATAATACATGATGTTACTCATCAACTTGCTATGTAATATAAGAATGTAAAGTAATATTTTTTCTTTACCTTCATACAACCCTACTGTCAAAATGTGAATCCCTACACATGTTTTGGAATTAATCTATAGTTTATTTTCAGACATCATAATTTTGGTATATATGTGGTGTGCATATATGCATGTTTTCAAGTGATACAAGTTGGAAGGAACAACAAAAAAGACTGGGTCAAAGAACTGACTGAAATAGTAAACTGCTACCCAAAACAGTAAACTTCTGCATTGAAAATTTTAAAAAGACTGAGGAAAAGATGAAAGACATGTATGGCAGAATGCATGAGCTCTTGGGGGTGGGGGGCAAGGAAGGGGGAAATGGGTCTAAATATGACTAAGAAATGTTGTCTGAAATGGACAAAACTCCAATTTAAAAATGTGAAAAAAATAAATAAAAATGTGAATTAAGTATAAAGTCAAAGTAAAAATGTAGACAGTGTCAAAAAATTGCCATCTGTGCCTTCTTTCTTGGGAAATGACTGGGTGCTATGCTCAGAAAAAATGGTAAATCAATATAAAGGAAGACATAGGGCAGTGAAACATTCCAGAAGGAGGTAAAGATGGACATAGCAGCACAAGACTATAATCCCAGTATTTTGCAGTCTTCATCAGGATGATCATAAATTAGAGGTCAACCCAGGGATTTCGAAGCCAGTTTGAACAACATATCAAGCTAGAGGACAGTTTGAGTTACATATCCAAACCAGTACAAGTTACATACCAAGATCCACTCTCAATAAAATGGGGAGCAGAAAGGGTGTGGAGAGATGGCTCAGTGGTTAAAAGCCCTGGCTGCTCTCATAGAGGACCTGAATTCAGGTCCAAGCACCTGCATAGCAGCTAACAACTGTCCGTGACTCCAGTTCCAGAGCATCCCTCCTCTGACCTCTGCAGACATTACACAACACAGGTGCATTGACATACATGCAGACAATACACTCATACACATTGAATAAAAATAATAAAAAGAGCAAAGATTAATGCCTAAAATGATGATCAAGGGAGTTTCTAGGATGGTGATATTCAGCTGTTTATACATGAGAAATCTTGTGTCATTTCTCTGGAAAAAGAACAGAAGAACTTACAAAAAATGGTCAAGTGAGCAGAGCAGAGGAGAGACACCAGTAGCCCCCAAATATCTACAGATCCTATGTAATCTCAATTAAAAACTCACTCTGATTGTCTTGCCAAAATGGAAACACTGGCTCTGTAAAGGATCTAAAGTAACCAAATAAGGGCTAGAGTGATAACTCAGTAAAGTTTTCTTACCTTACAAACTAAAAGACATCTATTCAAACACCTGACCCTATGCAAAACGAGCTTGCCTTGGTGGCTCACACTGTTAACCCCAGCAGTGGAAAAGCAGAGGCAGGCAGACTCCTAGGGCTCACTAGCCAGCCAGCCTAGCTTAATTAATGAGTTCCAGATCAATGAGAGATCCTGCCTCAAAAACAAGGTGGACAACACCTGAGGAACAACACCTGTGGTTTTCCTCTAGCCCCTACACGCATGAGCATACATGTGCAAACATACTACAAGACCACACTTGTACACACATACTACTTGACTACACTTGCACACACATACTACATGAGTACACATGTACACACATATTGCATGAGCATACATGTGCAAACATACTACAAGACCACACTTGTACACACATACTACTTGACTACACTTGCACACACATACTACATGAGTACACATGTACACACATATTGCATGAGCATACATGTGCAAGCACATAACCAGACACACATAAAAATAATTATAAATAAAAGCAACCTTGTAGGCAAATGCAGGTTGCATGTGGACACTGACATTATCTTAATTGCAAACCTGCACAGCTGTATCTGACCCTGCTCCATGGGTGAGAGCAGCACGTGATGATGGGGGAGAGCAGCAGTGCATGATATAAGTGCATGATGCAGGGGGTCTGGGATTGGCCGCTGGGAGCTGACATAGTTATGCTTATATAAGTGATTTGCTGCATACAATAAATGGATTCTTCATTACCTTTGCCATCTAACAAGATCTCCGGTCCATTATTTCATGTATGTGTAATTGTAAGTCCATCAGACTTGTTTGTTTGCTAGTTGGAGAGACTGGAGATCAGTACATCAGCTACCAGTACGAAATTCAAGCTCTGGGGTCATCAGCCCCCTGGCTTGTGGAGTAACTGAATAACATGAGGCCTTAAGAGAGGGCAATCAGATCTCTGGCCTAAATCTGTGGGGCAATGAGCCACCCAGATTTGGCTAGAATAAGCATTTCGGCAGCCACCTGGTACCTGTTAAAGGTGCCAGTTCCCCAGGGAGAAGCCAAGGGTGCCAGTCTCCCTCAGAAGAATCAACTGACATCTGACTGCAGAAGTGCTTCACATCTGGCACCTGAATGTGGGGTATTGAAGCTATTTAGTGAGTTTGAACCCCTGCACAAATGGTAAATTTACTTTTTAAGGGACCGGTATTTCAGAAAGACCCATTCTGGGACATAGTTTTTGAATGTGCTCCCTGGCTTTCTACTGTAGGTGTGTTTCTTTTTTCTGTTGGAGCTATTATTTTCCAGCTTTGGGTTGGAAACAGATTAACACCTCTAAAGCATTAAAGGCCCAGACTAAGAATGAAAGCAGCTGGGTGTGGTGGTGCAGGACATTAATCTCAACACTCGGGAAGCAGAGGGGCAGGTGGATGTCTGTGAGTTTGAGGCCAGCCTGGTCTACATAGTGAGTTCCCGGACAGCTGGAGCTACAGGGAGACCCTGTCTCAAAAAAGACCACAAAAAAAGGAAAGCAGAGAGAATCCTCCCCATATTGACTCTGCTGCCTCACCTGTGGATGGTGCTGGCAAGGTCTTGGCCTCTGTGCCAGAGCCCACTCCTTTGATAGATCTTGAGGGTCCTCAGGAGCCTACTCCTTCTTGCAAACCTTCACTCACTCGGCAGGCTGCCCCTGTCAAGCATCTGGCTGCTCCTTTGGCTTACTCTGATTTGAGACACCTGTTGGTCTTTCAGCTCTCCTACGCTCTGGATACTCAATGAGAACAGGAGCGGGGATTTTCCCATCTCCCCTCTACCCATTTTTAGAAACTTTTACAGTTATGTGGAACCTACTCCACAGCATCCACTCATTTGGTAGCCTCATGAAGCCATTTCTTTTTTTTTTTTTTCTTTATGTGTATGAATGTACTGTCTGCATGCAGGTTTGTGCACCCATGTCGTGCAATGCTGCGGAGGTCAGAAGAGGGTGTTGGATTCCCCTGGAACTAGAGTTCTCCTGGAATTGGAGTTTCAGACAGTTCTTGGCCGCCATGTGGGTGCTGGGGATTGAACCCGGGTCCTCTATAAGAGCAGTCGGTGCTCTTAACCGCTAGGCCATCTCTCCAGTCCCTCATGAGGTCATTTCTCAGGATAGCCCTCTCTTCCCATATGTGGAGAGCCTCTTAGACACTATATTTGTTGGTTTCAACACTCCTTATGACTTGAAGTAGATGGCTAGGACTGTCTTAATTGCCCAGTCATTTTTTAATGTTGAAGGCCTTTTATACTTTTTACAACCAATGTGAACATCAGGCATTTGCCTCTGCCTTTCAGCCCTTCGGGAAGGATCTCAGATGTTGGGAGTGTGCCCTGAGGGGCCACAAGCATTTTGCTCATCCCCCCCAGGCCCACCCAGGGACACTAATGATTGGCATTCCTTACAATCCCTGGGACCAAGACATTGTTGAGAGAATGCATAGTACTTTAAAGGAACCGTTACAAAAACAAAAGGGGGAACTATATACATCTTCCCCCCTACAATGCTGTGTGTAGAGCACTCTTTACCATAAAATTTCTGTCAGTCTTAAAACCAGATTTAATAACTCCAGTACACCACCACTGGAGCCTTTTTTATTTTATTTATTTTTGTCTGTGTATGAATGTACTGTCTGTATGTAGGTCTGTGCACCTGTGTCGTGCAATGCCGTGGAGGTCAGAAGAGGGTCTCGGATTCCCCTGGAACTGGAGTTCTCCTGGAACTGGAGTTACAGATGGTTCTTAGCCACCATGTGGGTGCTGGGGATCGAACCCCAGTCCTCTGCAAGAGCAGTCGGTGCTCTTAACTGCTAGGCTATCTCTCCAGCCCCTACTGGAGCCTTCTAACAGGGCACGATGAGGGAACTTTGGTATGCTGGCGCGACCTAGAGAATGGAAAGGCCTAGATCCTTTGCTAACAATGGGAAGAGATTTTGCTTGTGTATTTCAACAGACAGAACCAAGGCCAATATGGGTGCCTGCAAGGAATGTCCGTCCTTGAACTGTACAGGATGGACCAGGAGACACCAACAAAAAGACTAACCCATCTGAACATCATGGAGAAGTGGAACCTTAAACCACTTAAATCACAGGTGTCAAACATCTCTTTGGATTCTAATTTTAATTAAAACAACTGTTTACAATTTCTCCTAATGAAACTTGCTTTCAGGTACTGCTAAACTCTGGTGTGAAAAACCTTCCTACTTTCCCTTCCAATAGTAAATAAGATAAATGGGCATAGTAATGAAGTAACTCCCTAGCTGTAAAAATAGCAAACTGTTATGGTAATGACGTCTTATGGAGCCTGCCTAGCTGCTTTCTTTAACTAATGGGCATCAAAACTATGGAAAGAAGATTCTTTATTCCCCCCAAAAATAAATAAAAGGTAAAGTTACTTTAAAAAGATACCAAAGCCAAACATGATGGTAACATCTTTAAAAGCTTTATGGTTAAACAAAATATATTAATGGAGGAGAGCTTTGGCACCAGTAGTGAAACACATTGTAACAAGGAGATGTTGGCCTGTGAAGGGTGCCAGTTCCCCAGGGAGAAGCTGCAGGCAGTAGTCTCCCTCAGCAGAATCAAGTGACATCTGACTGCAGAAGCACCTGACACAACCAAGTAAGATTCTCCCAGCCTGTAGCATGTAACCAACTGCTGCTTTGTTTTGCTACAGCACCTGTGCTCAATCCATAGCCTCTGAGAACACCCATCCCTATCTCACCCAGGGGACCAAAGTATCTTTAAACCCAATGTGTCTATACTGAAACATATTACAAAATTCAATATGAGATAATGCTAATTAGCAAGTGGGAGCTGGTCCACATCTGGAAATTGAGACAGTATTTGCTGAGATGTGAGAAATCACTCACATTCAGAATGAAATGGAATACAATCAGGCTATTAGTCAAAAAAAATTTAACGGAATACCATCAACTTCTGACCTGGAACAAGAATTCCAAGGAGTTCCAAATGCAAGTGTGATGAGGCATGTTCCACAGAGAGTTGTCATGGTAGGAAGCATGAGGTCATTCCATTTTCAAGTCCAGCATATTCAGTCAACTACATTCAAACCTTGGCACTACAACCACCTCATGTCCTTGCATTAGGCGACATATCAAAAGACTTGAGTTGAGAAGACATCTTACTCCTCAGAATGAGAAAATCCACACAGCCTTCAAGCTAAAGAGAAAGAACTCTGTGTGAAAGCTGTTTCTCAAAATGGACAGTTAGTAAGTCCCATCACTTGAACTTAGCACAGCCAAGCCCCGGCCCTTGGCATCTTCTCCAGATGTTACCTGAAGATACAACCAAACTTTCCTGCATTTGAGGCTTCTGGTCACTTCCCCAGTCATCCACTCACAGGGCTTACCAACAGATAGTGACTGGACTAGAGGACAATTGAAGACCTATGTCAGGAGTCAGGTTTCCTCCTCAACCCAGCACTTCAAATACAGACACCACAATGGAAGGGAGTTCAGAAGAAGTGACTGCTATGGATGCCGCTTCATTAAGACGACTGATATTCAAGCTGAATAGACGCGTGCAAAATCTAGAAGAGGAGAAAAAAGAACGCACCAAAAGAGAAATGGTCATGTACTCCATTACTGTGGCATTCTGGCTGTTTAACAGCTGGCTTTGGCTGCATCGCTAGAGGTGGCTTCAGCACTCAAACCTAATGTCTCATCATTTAGGAATATAGAACTTGCAAACTTGAGTATGTCTTTGTTTTGTATACCATTTTATAACCTGTGCCCTGATAATGTATTTCTTCCAGTTAGTGGGAGAGGGTGAACAGTTAAAGGTATATAATGCCCCTCAGCTATATTTTTAATTATGACCACCTCTGTAGTAATATTGAGGGGTTCTCTCACTTCTTGAAGGAAGGAACTCAATCAAGAGGCATATAGTTTAAGCAATTTATTTAGCAAAGCTATGCAAAACACTCTAAAGAGAATGGAGTGAGCGTTCCTAGGTGGGGAGCCACCCACTAGGTTCTGTGCTGTAGATTTCATAGAAGTTTTATGAATATTTATGACCTTGGTGGCATATTTCTGGGCAACCCATTTTCCCTTCCAAATCATGATGGATCAGATCTCCCTTTTATCGTTATTTCTTCTCAGGATCTCCACAAAAAGACAGGGTATCAGAACTACATTGCAGCCAGATGTACTGGCACATATATTTGGCATATCTCTGTGAGATTGACACCAGCCTAGTTTGCCATAGAAAGTTACGGGCCATCTGGGACTACAGGGAAACCACGTCTCAAAAAAAGTATCCCCAAGGGGGCTGGAGAGATGGCCTAGCGGTTAAGAGTGCCGACCGCTCTTGCAGAGGTCCCGGGTTCGATCCCCAGCACCCACATGGCAGCCGAGAACCGTCCGAAACTGCAATTCCAGGAGAACTCCAGTTCCAGGGGAATCCGAGACCCTCTTCTGACCTCCGCGGCATTGCACGACACGGGTGCACAGACCTGCATGCAGACAGTACATTCATACACATACAGAAATAAATAAAATTTTTTTAAAAAGTACCCCCAAACAAAAACTACAATGCAATTGATATAGTGACATCAGGACTTTTGAGGATGCATGTCCTAAATTAGTGCAAGTGTGCGTGTGTGTGTGTGTGTGTGTGTGTGTGTGTGTGTGTGTAAGAATATCTTGGTGCCTTAGTTTCTGATGTAGTGGGAAGGATACAAAAGGGCATTCTGGCCACTGGAAGATGTGGCTATCAAGACAGAGCTGCAGTTTCTCAGGCCCCTCATATTTAGTTCCTTGCCCAGCTCATGACAGTAGTACCTACTCCAGGTAGTCCTCCTGTGGACTTTCTAAGTGGGCTCAAGTTTTCAAAGGATTTGTTTTTGTTTTGTTCTACTTTGCCTCAATAGTCTGCATTAACTAATTCTGAGTGGGAGAGAAATGCTGAAATAATGAATTCAGAAAAGTGTCTGTAAAAAGAAAAAAACATTCTGGCTCTTTAACACTTTTTATTAAATCATTTTATTAGGGCTTTTTTCATCACTTTTAGCATTCCTATCTACTGTCAGGTTTAAGAAAATCCAGTCAAGAACGCAGGGCACTGAACCATTAAGTGATTTTATTTTTATGGTAAGCGTATGCAAGAAAATGCACCCATGTCATGCAATGCTTATGGAAGTCAAAAGAAGGCATCAGATCCCCTGGAACTGGAGTTCCAGAGGGTTGTTAGCTGCCATGTGGGTGCTGAGAACTGAACCCAAGTCCTCTGCAAGAACAGCCAGTGCTTTTAACCACTGGGGCATGTCTCCAGCCCCAAGATATTCATTCTTTTTCTTTTTGGTCTTTTCGAGACAGGGTTCCCCTGTAGCTCGAGCTGTCCTAGAACTCAATGCATAGACCAGGCTGGACTTGAATTCACAGAGATCCACCTGCCTCTGGCTCTTGAGTGCTGGGATTAAAGGTGTGTGTCACCATGCCCAGGTAAGATATGCATTCTATTGTCACTTTAGTCTTGCAGATGGTTTCCCTCAAATGTATTTTTACTAACTCTTAATTTAAATCCTATAAAATAAGGCACAAATGCAGCACATCTAATAAACTATCAATTAAATAATGAAATTAAATAAATAGGTTAGGTGTGCTGGAGAGATGACTCAGCCATTAAGAGCACTGGCTTTTCTTGCAGAGGACCTGAGTTGGGTTCCCAGCATCCACATGGCAACTAACAACCATCTATAACTCCAGTTCCAGGAGAGTCTGACACTCTTTTCTGACCTCTGTTGGGATTTCACAACAGAGGTACACTTATACATATGCAGGCAATACACTTAAACACATAAAAATAAAATATTTTTAATTAAAATAAATAGCTTTGGAAAGAGAAAAATAAAGCTGATGGAGTTAAACTACCAATTTTAAGTCTCAGGCCAGTGACTGAACCAATCTCAAAAACAAAAGGTGGACAGCAACTGAGAAGTGACACATGCACCTACACACAGACATGCACACAGGGACACACACACACAGGGACAAAAATACACACACAAACACACACACACACACACACACACACACACGGTACATTAAGTTGGAATAGGATAGACTTTTAAGGAAATAATGTACAAAGAATTTGAAAACTGGTAGAAATAAAAAGAATACATGTATGAAATTCTCAAACACTCAATAAAAATGTTTAAATGAATCTCAATCTTTATTTCATATCACATACAAAAATTTGTCAGATTATAATTTAACATGAGAACTTAAAATTGCAAATATTTTTAAAGAAATATGAAAACAATTTACTCGGTGAGACACAAAATCATTAAAATCTCAAAAGAGAAGTAGGTTTAAAAATGTGTTATATGTATACAATAGAATACCATTCAAACTTTAAAGGGAGCTGTCATTTTTAACAACAAAAATGAACATGGAGGACACTGTACAAGTGAAATACAAAGGTACCAAAATACAAATACCACATGACCTCATTTATGTGTGGACTATATGTTGGTTGTGGTGGTATATGCCTTTAGTTCCAGCACATGGGATGCACAGGCAGGCAGGCAGGCAAATCACTGTGAGATGAGATCAGCCAGGGGTACATAGTCTACATGGTGAGTTCGAGGCCAGCCAGGGCTACATAGTCTCAAACAGATATGGAATATAGAAATGAATAGTAGAATCATAGTTATTGGAAGCTGGAGGAAGACCTGTGTAGGAAACGTTTTGATCTAAGTGTACAAAGTTTATAGATAGGAGAATCCATTGCCCAGAATAATGTCTAAAATGTAAACAACAAATTATGCATTTAAAAGCCACTGAAAGTGTATTTTAAAGGTCTTCACATTAAGAAGATAAATGTATGAGACAATGGAATTGTTAATTAGCCAAATTCAATCATTCCACGGTGTACCTTAAAAACATACTCAACTGTTATTTTTAACTACAAACAAAAATTTAAAAAGAAATCTAAGGAACAAAAAGAAAAGTAGATAAATCAGATGTCAAAATTTAAAACATCTGTTCTTTGATCATTGTTAAAAAAAAAAGTGATGACAAGTAATGAGAGGTTGAAGCAAGAGGATAATGAGTTTGAGACCATCCTGAGCCACAAAGTGACAACTTGTTTGGGGGGGGGGGCTGGATGCAAATAATGAGGCAAAAATTTCCACAACACATATCTAAATAAAAATATCTGTATTTTATAATATATAAATAATTTTTTTCTTCTGTGAAGTGAGGCAGGGACTCTCTGAGCTGCATCCTCACCTCTTGGTTTTTAGAAGTAGAGCACTGCTATGTGCCTCAGGCTAGTCTTGAACTCTCCATCTTCCCACCTCAGCTGCCCAAATGTTAGAATTCCAGAAGTACACCTTTTCTGTGGTACTAGGGATAGAACTCATGCCTGTGCATGCTAGGCAAGCACTCTATACCAATGAGCTGTATCTTCAGCCCCAAAGAACACAATAATGAGGAGATGAACAATCACAGGGAGAAACTACTCACACCACTGCCACCGCTGAAACTAAAAGGGGCTGCCAAGAGTCAATAAGTATATAAAACAGCCCAGGGTGTGGTGGCCCACATCTTTGATCACCACATTCAGGAAGACAAAGGCAGGTAAATCTCTGAGATAGAGGCCAGCCAGCTGTCCTGGAACTCACTAGACCAGGCTGGCATTGAACTCACAGAGATCCGATTGTCTCTGCCTCCCCCAAGTGCTGGGATTACAGGTGTGTGCCACCACACCCAGCCGAAAACTTCACTCTTAATAGTCAAACCCTTAAAACAACTGAAATGTCTACTGGAAGAGGAATGAATCAACCAATTGTGGTATACCCATATATGAACTTCTATTCAGCAAAATAAAGGAAAAAAAAACTATAGACCTATAGATTCATATGAATGAATCTCAAAATATTATTTCATGTCAAAGAAGCTTAATTCAAAATGCTTTGTCTTGTAAAACTGCATTTATATAAAATGCTAGACAAGGCACAGAATACAGATCAGAGCATATCTCCTGTGCATGCATGTATGTGCTTAGAGAGGGGGTGGAAACTGACTTAAAAGAGGCACAGGATAGATTTCCAGGGTAATAAAGTGCTTTATATCTTCATTGTAATGTTTATCAAACTCCTTCAAATTATATATCTTAAATGGGTATGCTTTTTATATATGTAAATTGCACCTCAATAAAGTTGATTTTTAAAGATCATTGTAATTTGCTACGTTAAATAAAGGAGCTAAAACAATTATCTCAATAAGGCAGAAAAAGCATTATATAAAAATCACTATTGACTCATAATAAATGTTCTCAGCCACAGTAGAGAAGCAAACTGCATTAACAATTATCTTACAAAGAACCTAGAACAAATATCACACTGGTGAAATGTCAAAAGCTCTCCATTTGAGATTGAGATGCAGATGTCTTCTACTCACGCTTCCATTAACACTGTACTACAGTGTCTTAGTAAGTACAATTAATAAGCAAAATAAGTGTGATTAGAAAGGAAAAATTAAAAATTTATATAATTTATATTCATATGAAACATATAACCCAAAGGACTTATAGCTCATTTACAATTAATAAGTTCAGCAAATTTGCTTGATATGTTTAACCCCAGCCCTTAATTTTTATATACCAGAAAAATCCACTACAAAGTAAATTTTAAAATAAATGTCAAAAGATCAAACACCTAAAATTTAATCTAATGTCTGAGTTGTGATATCTCTACACGGAAAAACTGGAAAAATGAGAAAATTAGTCTTAAACCAACAGAGATTTCCCAATATCAGGAAATCCACATATTAGGAATTCCACATATCTGGAAACCCAGTAAAGTATAAAAGTCAATTCTCTCAAATTGACTACAATTTTAATTGCAACCCTTACTTCCTCATCAAAATTGACAATAGATTAGAAAATTCATGACACAAATAAAAAGAACCTAAAATAAAACAATATTAAAGAACAATGGTTGTAATTGATGAAAAAACTTCTGTAGCTATGATAATCAGTGCATCAAGGCATTGACAAAAGAATACTCAAATACACCAATAGCATAAAACAGAAAATAGCATAAAACAGCAAAAGACATTTGTTTCACTATGCAAGTTACACTGCAGAGCAGTGGGAAAAGTCTTTTCAACAGTGTTGGATAAATTGTTGGCTAAATCTGAACACTACCAAATTAAATTTTGGGGGGTCTTTTTGAGATAGGGTCCCCCTTTAGTCCAGCTGGCCTGGAACTCGCTATGTAGACAAGGCTGTCCTTGAACTCACAGATCCGCCTGATTCTGCCTCCTTAGTGCTGGAATTAAAGGCATGTGCCACCATGTCTGGCCAAAATTAAATTTAATATCTAACACTCCCAATTAACAAAGTTCAATTCCAGGATTATAGATTCAAATGAGAAGGCTTATAGATTAAATTTAAAATGTTTCATAAGGGGCTTGAGAGATGGCTCAGCAGTTAAGAGCACTTGGTCTTTCAGAATACCCAGGTTCAATTCTCAGCACCCACAAGGCAGCTAAAAAATATCTTTAACTCCAGTTCCAAGGGATCTGATGCCCTTTCTGGCCTTCATGGGCACCATGTACACACATGCACTTGCACACATGTAAGCAAAACAGTCATACACAAAAATATAAATTAATGAATGAATAAATAAATAAATAGTTTGATCATTGAAACCAATGAGATAATGAAAGATAAATCACAAGTGTGTTTGCAATAAAACAGAGAATATATAAAGAATTCCTATGCATCAACAAATAACCAACTGTACCCAATATAAAAATGACCAATAGTTGAACAAATCACCAAAGTGAATATCTAAATGGCCAGCCTTAATAGATGAGCATATTAAAAGATGCTTAAATACATTGGCTATTGAATTATATATGGTACACTTATACAACAAAATAACACCACATATAGCAAAGTGGCTAAAATTTAAAATATTTGCAATAATAAGTATTGATGAAGATATGGAGCAATAGGAACACCCATCCACAGCTGGTATGAGTATAAAGTAGAACAATCAACATGCAAAGCTGTTTGAATTATGTACTAAGCTTATGTTTATGGACTCAAGCCTATCCCAAGGTACATATCCAACAGAATGAATGTACATGTGCCATCAAATTATAAGTGAAAGAATATTCACAGCAAGGCTACTCAGAAAAGCACACAACTGAAAACATGAGCTTATTAACATGAGGCTAGGAATGTAGAGGGTTGCCTAGCATGTGTGAGCCTCCAGCTTCCACTCCAGCACTGCCAAAAAATAAATACAAGTTCTCTGACATGGGAAAAAAAAAATGAAGGAATGAAAATGACAAAGCTATACCTACATACAATATGAAAAATCAAATATGGTATTTGAAGATTAAACTCAGGTCTTTGAGTGATTTACCAGAGCTACATCCACAACCTTTTCTTTTCTTGCCTTTTTTATTTTTTCGGTAACATAGTCTCATGTCATTCAGGCTTACCTTGAAGTCACCTTCAGTTTTCTTTTTACTTTTTGGACAGTTCCATACATGTATATAATGAATTTTTGTCATTATCATCCCCCATTGCCTTCTCGCACTCTCCTCTCTCTCCCACAGAAACCTTTCTTCCAACAAGTCCCCTACTTTCATGTCTTCTTTTTGTGTGACCCATTGAGTTTAGTTGCTTGCAGGAGTATGGGTGGGAAACCTCCCATTTACTGGAGCAAGGGCAACTTACCAATGGCTATATCACTGAAGAAAATACATCTCCTTTCCAACAACCATTATTTGGCAATAGTCCCTCAGAGAGGGGTGGGAATGAAATGGTAATGGGCCCAATCTTGTGCAGGTCTTATACAGCTGCAGCCAGTTCATGAGTGCAATAGCTGTCATGTCCACAAGACAACTTTTTGCAGCACATCTCCCCATTCTCTGGGTCTTACATTCTTTCTACCATATCTTCTGTTCACTGAGCCCTAGTGTCATGTAGATGTCTTATTCAGAGCTGAACATTCCACCATTACTTACTCTTAACCCTTTAGCCAGAAACAACAGTAGTAGGTTCCACCCTAGGGTTAAATGACTTCCTTAGCCATGGGCTCCCAACTAGGTTTACTGAAGCAGGCATGAGTTTCTTCTGTGGAGTGGGCCTCAAAACCAGTAAGAATAACAGTCACCATTACACTGATGGGAACTTCCTGTCTATGAGGTAGTGATTGTAGCTTGCAGGATTCATAGCTGGGTAAGACTTGACTTTTTTCCTTCAGTCGGCTGCACAACATCAGACCTTTCAACTCATCTCCAACTTACACCTCCCTAATGTTGGGATTACAGGAGGGCGTTGCCATGCCTAGTTTTATGCAATGCTACGGCTTGAACCCAGGTTTTTGTGCACTCTACCAACTGAGTTAAATATCTATCCCTTATTTTCAACTCTAAGAGTCTTACTAAAGTTCCAAGACTAGCCTTTAAATATGTACCCTAGACAGGCCTTGAACATGAGAATCTTCCTGCCTCTGCCTCTCATGTAGCTGAGATTATAGATTATAGATTATATAGTCCACACTACGCCCAATTCACAAATATTTTACGGCAAAAATTAGTCCAATGCAAGAGACTGTGTAACTCTGATTTTAGAATTCAGAATGGTAGTTACTTTGGGGGAGGAAGAAAGGAGCAGGAACTGTGAAGACCCATGAATGCTGAGTTTTGCCAGGCATGGTGGTGCACGCCTTTAATCCTAGCACTTGGGAGGCAGAGGCAGGTAGATCTTTGTGAGTTCAAGGCCAGCCTGGTCTACAGAGTGAGTTCCAGGTCAGCTGGGGCTACAGGGAGACCCTGTCTCAAAAAGACAAAAAAAAATGCTGAGTTTTAAATACTGGCAACACTCACTTTCTTGGCCTGGGCAACAGTTACACAGATCGACTTAGCATGTTGTTTATTCATTTATTTTCACCAAATTTCCCATGTTTAGGAAAAAAATGAGTATTTTGACTGCATCTATGCAAGGGCACTTGTGTGGTGCAATAGCCTGCAGAGGCCAGAACTGGGTGTCATATCACTTGGAAATGGGAGTTAGAGAGAGTTGTTAGCCGCCAAGTTGGGTGCTGGGAACCAAACCTTGGTCCGCTGCAAGAGCAGCCCATGATTTTAGCTACTAAGCCATCTCTCCAGCCCTAAGGATATACTTTTAAGCCAAAACTGGAGAAAGAGACAGGAGAGTTACAGAAACTGCCCCCAAAGCTCAACACATGTGAAAAGATGCTCATCATCACTAGTAACCTGAGAATTGCAAAATAGTGCTTCACATTTTTTGTACAGCTGAAATATCATTATAGAGCAATCACTGGCAGGGAGTACATAGGAAATCAGGTTCACTGAAGTTTGGAATACAGACTTATCAAGACATAGCAGGGAAGGGAAAGGTTGGGGCGAGGAAATCATTTGACTCAACAACTTCGCTCATTACAGTAATGCTAAATAAAATAAGACTGTTCAGTGTAGCTCAGTGGTAGATAATTTACTTGACACATATAAGGGCACAATGTTCTGAGTTCTATCCCCAGTACTGCAAAACAACAACAGCAACAACAATAAGAGGCTCGGGTAAAATACTTGCCTAGGTCTGTGAGGACTTAGTTCAACCTCCAGCACTATACAAAAAGGAAACAGAAAGGAAGGAAAGCTGATATCAGAGACCAACTTTGCAAAGGAGCAAAACTGGCATCATCCATCATGGGACATATCAACATAAATGTGTTAGCTTATAAGATGCACTTAGACATAACTTTTGACTGTAACTGCTAAATGAATGTGAAATCCAAACTTAATAAGGATCCACCCAATGAATGCAAATTAAGGGACTGGATGAAATACTGGACCTTACTCTTCCGAAATGTCATGAAAGACAAAGGCAGGCTGAGAAACTATTCCAGGTTCAACACTAGAGACATGGTAATTATGAGGGGGCACTTTAGATGAAGTCTTAAACCAGAAATAAGACAAGAGGGATGAGTAGTGAACTTTGAATATAATATGGTATCCCTGTTAATTTTGCTCTCCAACACCCAGAGAATTCAGAGCCTATGAACACTAGCATATATTAAGTTTTTCAGATATAATTCACAAACCATGAATTTCACCAACTTAGTATGCAATTCCCCTGCACATGGGAATCTGAGGTAGGAATATTGTCCTTCACAAGTTCCAGACCAGCCTGGGTTACATGGGTACCAGGCCACCCAGAGTACATGACAATGCCATCTCAAAAATAAATAAAATAACCAAAATAAAAAGTACAGAATTAAGTATTTTTTAAAATACTCACAAATTTATGCAAGTATCACCAAAAACTCATTCCATATCATCTGCATCACTCCAAGAATAAGTCCTGGACCCACTAACCGTCACTACTCACTCTCATTAACCCACAGCCCAATAACCACTTTTGTCTCTATTTATTGTGGGCATTTCACATTAACAGGATTCTACAATATATGGCCCTTTGTGTCCAGTTTTCTGAAATAGTCTAAATCTGCACTTTCCTTGAACTCCTAATCCTCCTGCCTCCACCTCCTACTCCTGAGTGCTGATGTGTACTACCAGACCTGGATTATACTTTCTTTTATGATTGAATATTTAAGTTAGTGGAAACTGGGGATGTTTCCAGTAATGGTGCTGCTATCAATATACATACGTGTATATGACTTTCAGTTCTTTGGGGTATGTGCCTAGGATGGTAACTTTTTAATTTTTTAATCAGAACATTTGCAAAGCAGTTTAACAATTTTAAGCTCCCACTAGCATTTTTAAAATTATTTCACAGTGCAGCCGGACAGGCGTAGTGTCGTTAGCGTCTTGTGGCGGGGGTCTGAGTTAGTGGGGATCCAAGCATGGCCACGGGGGGGCTCGCCAGGGCCGCAGCGGCCAGCAGTCCCCCCCCCCCCGCCCCCGCCGCGACCAGCAGCGAGAAGCGAGCAAGAAGAGGTCCGGGGGGAGCCGCCCCCGGCTAGCCTCAGTCATGAACTTCAACGTAGAGAACCTGCCTCTGCACATCATCTGCCTGGTGTACAAGGAGGTAACCAGGCTGACAGCGGACCCACCTGATGGCATTAAGGTCTTCCCCAACAAGAAGGACCTCACCGACCTGCAGGTCGCCATAGAGGGGCCTGAGGAAACATCCTATGCTGGAGGCCTGTTCTTTTACATGTGAAAAACATATGAATGCGGGGGTCAAGAGTTACATATCAAGATAAATGTTGAATCTCAGTAAAAGTGGCAAAGGCTCCATACTCAAGGACAATATTAAGGACCTTATAAAAGGGCTTGATAGAATGGGTTCGGTTCTCCTGTTAGATGAGAGCAACATTCAGTTTATTTTTACCCTTCTCCTGTGTGAGCTCACACCAAGGTCACCACACAATAAATGTTAATGCCTTCAGGCGTGCTTTTGGGATATTGAGAGGGAAATGAAACCTTGCCTGTGAAATTCCTTATCCATGGCAAGATGGTCAACACTTTAGAACTTCTACAAGTACAGTTGTGGAGATGGAAGAAAGGAAACACTGTCCCTTTGGTCATTATAATTTATTAAAGATATCCACGCTGCACAGAGCCATCTGTCACTCTTGAAAGGGTGTCATACACCAGAGATAAGAAGGCCTTCTATTTTCTGTGACGTGAAGACCAGAGGCTTGGGTATAGAGTAGAGGATGGAACCAATTTAGGTAGGAAATCAAGAGTCATGAAGAACAGACAAGACAATCTTTTAAAAAGTCTAAGTCATTAGCTTTATTTTTACTCAACACAATGTGAAGTGACAAAAACATATTACCATCATTGGTCATTAATTACATGCAGACACTGAACTTTCCATTTATTTTCTATCTAACATGTTTACATGTCAATTTAAAATACTTGATTTCTTATTAAAAATCTCTAGTTCCCATAGTAGTTAATAAATTCTAGATTAAAACATTTATTCCTCTACTATTGATTTTAACCCAAATTGCTACTTTCCAAAAAATGCTTATAGGCTTTATTTACCCACAATAGGAAAATTATTATAAAACTTGTATTTCCTAGGAGTTTTTTTCCATTCTTTTTTTAATTTTGGAAAGTGATGACTGAGCTTCTTTACAAGCTTTCTGTCATTCCATAACAAAGATGCTCTTCTTCAGGTTTCCTAAAAAAAATGGTCAACCAGTGGTAGATGCTCCATTAAATTCCAGGGTATGCTTTCATGGAAGAAATGATAGAGTGGGAAGTTGGAAGGATGGAGTGAATCTTTCAGATTCTGTTAAGACTGAGAGTCAAAGTTTGGGGGTAAAGGGAAAACAAAAACAGCAGGTTCTTGTGATAGGGAGCTAGATTTTCAGAGTGCCATTACAAACAGAAGACAACATTTCCTAACAGCACATAAACGATCACACTTCTGACAGTTGAGGCAAGATGAAAGATGGCACTACACCTTATCTATGGTTCCTTCAATTGACAAGGCTGGCATGTGAGAACACTTTGGATGAAATCATAATGAAACCGTTATTCTTCATGGGTTCCTTTTCTGTATTCTGTCCACTGAGAAAAATCCCACTCATTTATGGCTCCTAGAAAAGTTACTCAGAAATATTAGGGATAAAACATTGATGAGATGGCTAATGGAGAAATACTTCCAGGTAGCCTGAAACCCAGCAGACAATGTAGCTGTTGCCTAACAAACACAGAAATCTACATTGTATGCCAGGTTCATGCCTCAGACCTGGATGTTCGGTCTGCAAATCATCCCCACACAGTGGTTTCAATACAATTGACTGCTATAATCAAGATGCCAAAATTGATATGTCCCTTATATACCACAGAAAAAAGACACCAAAGTTGGAATTCCTGTGATTCCCTTATATAAGCAATTTTCTCTAACAATTCTATCAAGCAGTCATTCATCATGGTATTTTAAAAACATCTAAAAGTCAAGATGGTCAGGTAGGTGGGTGAGTTTCAAGATAGATAGACAGACAGATGATAGGATAGATGGATGGATGGATAGATAGATAGATAGATAGATAGATAGATAGATAGATAGATAGATAGGAAGGATAGATAGAATGATACCTTCACAGAAAGAGAGGAGGAAACAAATCAATAACTAGATTCTATCCCTTTGTGGTGTTAAAATCAAACCAATCTCATCATTCATAAAATGTGGGATGATTTCCCACACACAATAAATAATGGGGGATTTAAAAATTTGTCTGTAAATGAGTTTGTGTGCATTGACTGTGTGTGCAGGTCTGTACCTAAAGACTCTGAAAATGCTGCTAAAAGATGCCATCAGAGACCCAGTAGCCAGATGTAGCTACTGATTACAGAAGACAGGATCTACACTGGCTACTGAGCCATTGAGGACACCTACACCCAAACCCTAGACAATTTGGGGCCTTCTGAGGAGAGACTCTGTAAGAAAAGAAAAAAAATGTCAATTATAGAAAGTAATATGGAAACAATGGCAAATTTTCAGTTCTTGAGTTATGAATATATATATATATATATATATATATATATAAACAATTCCACATATACAGTTTTAAACTACCACAAGATTTATTTATTTATCCAACAAATAGCAACCCACACTGTCTCTGGAGCTGTAGATCCAGCAGCAAATGAGAAGATGGGTCTTCTGGAGCATGAAAGACTTATTGTAGGAGAAATCAATTATTATCTGGGAAATTCTGTAGTAAAATATAAATATATAAAGAAGAAAACAAATAAGCAGGCAACCAATAGAATCCACTATTTCAAAGTGGTTTTGTAGCATCGTTGTTGTTTCATGTCACTGTAACTGGGATTTCCAGCCATGGTGCACATATGAATTATAATTAAAGAAACCTGTTTTCTGTTATAAATGGAACATGATGTAGTCATTTTTACTAAACATCTAAAATATCAAAGGAAATTATAGAAATATACCTTTATAAAGTACTGAAAGTGGCACCTCTTCAGTTTGTCAGTTACACGTTTTCCTCTTACAAAGCAATATAAACATAAGATCCTGGACAGGAATTTCCTAGGTTAGTCATTTATCCCCAAGAAATACTTGCTGAGGGGGCTGGAGTCAGCAGTTAAGAGCACTGACTGCTCTTGAAAAGGACCCAGGTTCGGTTTCCAGCACCCACATGGCAGCTAACAACTGTCCCCAGCTGAGGGGATCCAACTCCTTCTTCTGATCTCCATGGGCATTGCAAGACACAGGAGTTCCTATCTATATTTAGACATATTTAGGCAATACACTCATACACATGAAACAAAACTAAATAAAAAAATACTTACTGAGACCCTTTACTGTATTCTAGTCCAGGCCCTGGTAATACACACACTGAACAAAGTCCCTGTCCAATGGAACTGAACTGAATAAGATGGCAGAGAAGGGAGGGATAAACAAGAAAATACCTGATTAGATATGCACAGTCATTTCATAGAATAAAAGAGTTAAAAGTGATGCTACCATTTTGCATTGTTTGGGTAAAGGCTCACAGAAGGACTGGCATTTATGGAGCTTCAAGGAGGAAGGAGCAATGTATGCATACCTGGGGGAGGGAAAGAACAGTATGAGGTGAGGAAAGTATCCTAGCAAAGGCACCAAGAAAGAAAATACCCAAGGTCTTAAGTAAGGCATTCTTTTTAAAACATTTTTATTTTTATAAATAAACCTGAACCCCTAACCACTGAGCCATCTCCAGCCCCTGAATAAGGCATTCTTATATGAGCATGTGATCACCACAGCCAATTACTGTTTTCTACTTTCAAGATTATTTTCAAACATAAACAACTATGTGACCCTGCTCCAAGCACACACACATCTTAGAATCCTACTTCCTATGAATTTAAAATGAGTTAGCATCGACTTACAAAGATGTAGGACAAGTAACATCAATTGAAAGAAAGTTCTCAAATAGTATGAAGTGGTTAGACATGGAGCTGGATCACAGAATGACAATCAATTATCTATTGCCCAGAAAAGTGCATTATTTTTTAAAGGAGGGAAGGGAGAGTTAGTTGTAAGATAAGCAGCTTCATAATTAGGTCTTTAGCGGCGGCCAGGCAAGGTGAAGTAGGCTTTTGCTGGATTGTTTAAAATAATTTTGAAACAACTTATCTATGAAGTATATTTTAGTGCTAAGGTTTGGCAGGATCTAACCTTCACATTTACAGAACACATAAATAAAAGCCACCACAGCTGTATATAACTCACCTTTTATGGATTACAACTCACTAAGACAAGAATTTGATTTGGTTAGCTCCAGTCTTAAGAGTCAAAGGATTATTGTTAATAGAGTTTAGTCCATCTTTAGATTAGAAAATTCACTGAATTTAAAATTAACCTAGTAGTCTTTTCCCTCTTCTTTTACATTTGTATAGGGAATATAACGGGGATAAATTAATAAAAGTTTCTTAAAAGTTACTCTATGAGTAGCCACCAATAATCAATACAACAGTGAACATGGCAAAATTTACTTTAAAGTGACAATAGCACTCTACAGTCTGCACCTTGATCATTTGTGGGTCTCTGTATTAACCACTGTTTGCAGCAAGGTGAACCTTCTCTGGTGAGAGAAGAGAGACGTGTACTAATCTATGGGTACAGTATTGTAATTCAGTTTAATACCGTGCCTACGTGGCACAATGAAAAGAGTAGGTTCTTTTCTAGAGCCTGTGACTTGTCTAAGCCACAAGGTCTCTCCCAATAACAGTGTCAGGTATGCACTCCAATTAGAAGGTGATCAGTTAACAGAGACACACAAATAGTCAACATGAAGAAAGGAAAAATAAAATACTGTGGAGTGTTTAACTTCCCACTCCCTAAAATGGGACACCTATATCATACTTTCTCCTCCCAAGATTAGGGATCATTGTAGATGATGTGGAAGAAAAATTGAGAGCCACAAGTGGAGATGAATATAAATAAACGTTATTGTCTAGACACTACAGAGCAGTTGCACATACAAACCGACAGCACTTAGGACAACATCCATAAAATTTGTGCAAATCCAAACCAAATAGGCCCAGCATGGATGAGGGGAGCAGGGAAAAGTGGGTACACGAAGCCCTAGGCCTAGCTGAGAATCTGCTGGGGGAGGGAAAGTCAATGTTTCTCATGATGCTTGGTAGGTTGGTTGATCAAACTCCAGGCCATGGACCCAGGAAGATTGGGAGGCAGGGAATATAACTGATAAGCCTTTAAAAACCAAAATCTAGCCGGACGTGGCGGTGCATGCCTTTAATCCTAGCACTTGGAAAGCAGAGGCAGGTGGATCTCAGTGAGTTCAAAGCCAGCCTGGTCTACAGAGAGAGCTCCAGGCCAGCTAGGGATACAGGGAGACCCTGTCTCAAAAAGACAAAAAAATAAAAATAAAAAAAATTAAAAAATAAAAATAAATAAAAACCAAAATCTTTAAAGTAAATAAAATTTTAAGAATTTAAAAATGAAAAATTATTTATAAAAATACTCAGCTGAGTATTATGGCACATGCCTTTAATCCCAGCATTTGGGAGGCAGAGGAGGCAGAGGTGGCAGAGGCAGAGACAGAGTACCAAGATGGCTGAAGCTATAGGGAGACCCTGTCTCAAAAAGACCAAAAAAAAAATTTTTTTAAAAAGGAAAAGGACAGGTAATAATGGAGGACATGGAATTGGAGAAAGAGTAGGTGAAAGCTGGAATATAATCAAAATACCATGTATGAAATTCTGAAATAAAAAAATAAATTACAGAATGTGTAAAACAGACAATAATAAGAAATATTAACTAATACCACATGTTCAAAGTTTACAAATAAAAGTCACAGAGAAGAAATGATTAAAGTAGAAAGTTAAGTTACATAATTTTATTATGTAATAATTAATTCCCAGAGAGTAAGACAGGCGGACAGAGACAGAAAGAGAGAACTGGCCCCAAGGGATTCACTGCCTGGGTCCTATTCATACCACAAACAAAACACAAGTGACAAAAAAAAGACTTCATTGTGACTGAAGACCTTGTTTTGTTTTTTTCTGTGAGGAAAGAGGGTTTAGGAGAGAAAGACTCATTAAAAGTTAAGCCTGCTACTGGGTGTGGTGGTGCATGCCTTTAATCCCAGCACTCGGGAGGCAGAGGCAGGCCTGGTCTACAAAGTGAGCTCTGGGCCAGCTGGGACTAAAGGGCTAAAGGGAGACCCTCTCTCAAAAATACCAAAAAATAAGCCGCTGTGGAAACCCTGCTTTGAATGGGATGAAGCCCCTACTTGAAAAGTTGCCCCATAATTTGAAGAAGTACATTTAGTTACGTAAGAAGCCAACTAGGGTGGAAACCACAGCGACATAAATCCCACTGGTGTTTAAGCTAACAGAAAACAAACACTTTCATCCAACTTTTCCTTAGCAATGAAAAAAAAAAAAAAATGCTGCTTGGTGTGCCATTCAACTACATACAGGTGAGGAGAATTTCTCAATCTTTTTGAAGGGATTTAGGTAGGTAATTCCTATTATGCATTCAGAAACATCCCTACCTTTAGAAATGGAAGCTTTGGACTGAAGAGGTGGCTCAATGGTTAAGAGCACTGACTGCTCTTGGAGAGGACTCAGGTTCAATTCCCAGCACCCATATGGTGGCTAACAACTGTTCATAACTCCTGTTCTAGGGGATCTGATGCCTTATTCTGACCTCCATGGGGATTGCACAACACAGGTGTACTTACATACATGCAGGCAATATACTCATAAACGCAAAATAATAATAATAATAATAATAATAATAATAATAAAGAAATGGTAGCTTCTGGGAAGTTTTGAGCTGAAAGACTGTTTGTGAAGTAAATGCAGGAGTCCAACACTTTGCAGCACTGGAAAAGTGATGACTTTGAAACTGTTTGAATGGTTTTTTAAACCATAAAACAAAAGAATCCCTGTATGTGTGTGTGTGTGTGTGTGTGTGTGTGTGTGTGTGTGTGTGTGTGTGTGTTTGTGTGCATGTATACAACATAACTTCTAAAACATTTCGGTTCCAATTCTCTAATCCCAGAAGTTTAGTCCCACAGTTATCCCCACGGCACCTCCATGTACTTCATAGATTTAAGTGCCTATGCCAGCAACCTTCTGTTAGCCAAAGAAGAATGCAGGCAACTTCCATCACAAACATATTTATGAAATGAGAGAGCATGGGCTAGTCTAGGATTTTAAGAAAGACTTAATTTAAAAGTAAATAAAAATTCCTTCCCACTGGGTAGGTTTCATTTTTAAATGGGCTTAAACACACACACACACACACACACACACACACACACACACACACAAACAAGGAAACTGGGAAGCATATTTGGGGCTGCTGATTACCTTGATTGTGGATAACTGTAGTCATGGTTATCCCAGAAGTTTACATATATACAAGCTCATCAAACTTCCCACATAATGTTCTTCATTTACCAGTTATACTTCATAAAGCTATTTTTTAGAACAAAACAAAACAAAACAAAAAAATCCTGCCTCCTGCATAGTGAAGAACAAAATGTCCAATTAACACATACAGACTAGGAAAGAAATGTATTCATGTATACACAGTGTGGCACAGGGTGAAATTATGCTGGAAGGGAGACCAACCTTTTAACTACAGGTGTCTAATTAAAGTACATTCCTGGGAATGTGGATTCCTTCTGCATTATGTTAGAGCACTTTGAATCAGGATATCACCATAACCAGGCATGTGGTGGCAGCACGTCCTACTCTCGCATACCTGAGATCCTGTGACTACACTAACCAAAAACATTTATACCAGCTGATGGTCACTTGATCCTCACATATCTCTATTTAGTAAATTGTTCTGCAAGTCAACTTCAAGTTTGAGGTGAACATTTTCTGGGACGTTCCTGTTCAGGACACTTTTAAAAAGACATTCTTTGTCAAATAATTCTAGTCTAAACAGGCCTGGGAAGGGATTGGGGTGGCACAAGATCCAAAAACAAGCTTCTAAGAGCAAAACCTCTTACATCTGATAAATACAGATTCAGACTAGTTTTGAAAAACAATATTTAGCAATTAGACACATGGTTTTAATCCTTCTGAATGAAAATCAATTTTTAAACAATTACTGGATGAGAACATAAATCATTTTGCTCACTGAAAATGCACAGAGAAAAGGGATGGTTTTAACCTAAGTAACACACAATCTTTTTATGGACAAGTTCCAGAAATTAATTGTCCTAAATCCATCTTTCTCTCTCCATCACTCTCCCTCTTGCTCCTCTCAGTGAGAAATCCCTAAGGCATTTTCAGCAATGTGAAAGGCAGTGAAGAATTCCTGTCCTTAGAAAATAGGGAAGTAAAATAATTTGCATTCCATCAGTGATAAGAAAATAAGGATATCAAGTAACTGTTTTCAGAACCTGTAAATAATAGAACAAATAAAAAACAGTTTCTCAAGAATTCAAGGCTTAGGCTTTTGTTTATGTTTAATCACAACCCATTACTGTTCTAAACTATTACTGGGGTCTTTCCATATTTGGTCTCACTTCTAAGCCCTGTGCTATTTTCTAAAGGCATCAGCGTGTGCTTAAAAACTTCAGGCTTCAAGTACAATGTAGCTACCTCCAAGCCTCTGCTCTTGTCACTGCACTGACTCCTTATGCCACCCAGTATTTTCATGACACGAAATTCTTTGGTTTTCTGTGACTTTTCACAGCCAAGTTCTTCTCAACTCAGACAGACTAAGGAGAAGCAAATTGTAGGCTTTTCTGCATGCTGGCTGTCCAGATCCTCCTGTCTCTGATAGGATTGGAGACTGTTCTAAGATTCTTAAGGGCCTTCTCACAAAGTTAAAAGCATACTTCTCAGGGCTGGCTCCCTGATCACTCAGTCTGTGTTAATTAGAAACACAAGTCACATTGCTCTGACATTACTTGTTCAGAAATGTGTATTACTAGGAGAATGCAGGCCTTATTCCTTTGATATTCCCAGTATACCACCAGCAGTCACCAAATATTTGTCACTTAATCAGAAGCCATCAATTAAAAAATGTCTGGGCACCTAAAAATACATCTCAAATACACACTTTTAGAAAAAACCCCAAACACAATGCTAGAATATCTTCAGAATATACCATACTACTTGCATGCTTTTATCCTTTAGTTATTTCTTACCTTTTTAAAAGATAGGATAGGGTCTTGCTACAAGTCCAAGCCAGGACAGTGTAGAGCTTGGATTGTTGGTGTGTACCACCATGCCTGCCTTCTAGTGCCACAAGATTTCTAAGTTCTTGTACATCATATATGCGTTTGGCAGGAGTGCTCATTCCTCTTTAGTAGAAACATGGCATAGTCAAGGTTCTGCCTTTCAATGAATGCTTAAAGACATCCACAGACTGAATAGCGCTGAAAGATCCTATGGAAAGTGGGAGCTCAGAAAGACTACCTTAACTTTCACTTGATGCAATTCAGAATTGGAAACAAGATCTACTCTCCTAAGACAATTCCATAAGTAGCTAGGGAGAAGGATCTCTGGAAGTAGATAGGCCTTACCTACAGTGCCTTTGTGATGGTTATAAAGTAAGCTACATTGAAATTTTTATGAGGCCTATCTACAAACCATGGAAATCTGAGAAAATGAACCACAATTTATAGTAATTATTATTCAAGTTCTGTGGTAAATATAATTTCTTTAAATAAACAGTCTATAAAATGGCTCATTCCACAAAGGAAAAGAGGGGACAACAAGCTAGCCCATGAAGTATGAATATGTGGAAGGACTAACACAAATTATTTGAAAAAGAAAAAGTCGAATGTATACACAGGCAGGCAATGTGAAAAACTTACCAGCTACAACACTGAGCAAAAAGAAGAAAATGAGAAAGACTAGTCTGAAAGAGTTAAATGAAACGCAAGAAAATACTGAGAGAACAGCAGTAGTAAATCCTAACCTACAACCAAGTATTTACTGCCAAACTGGTTGAGGCTGGTTGTCACACAGTGCAACATGCAACTAATTCTTTAACAGGAAATAGTTTAGTATAAACCAAGAGCCATGCCATGTCTCGGCAATGGCTTTCTTCTTCTACCTCAGTTGCAGGTGTTTGATTGTGCCTATGCTGGCAGTGGAAGGGTTTTGATAGTGTGGCTAGCTAGTTCTGTACAGCAAAAGAAACAAGAACCTTGAGAAATACCACCAATTCAATTAAAATTCAGAGCAAAAGTTAAGAAAAGAAGAGCTGAGTAGATAGGTCAAAAAATAAAGTATCTTCATGAGGACTTGAGTTTAGCTCATAGGATCCAAGTTTAAAAAAAAAATCAAGTGTGGTAGAACTTGCTTGTAATTCCAATACTGGGGAAGTAGAGACAACAAATCCTTGGTATTTGGTGACCAGACTAGCCTAATTCCAACCTAAGTGAGAGACCCAGCCACAAAAAGAAAAGAAGGCAGCACCCAAGGGCAGCCCTCAAGGTTGATCTCTGGCCTCTATACATTACAAAACAAACAGATGAACATCAAAAAAATCAAGTGTACTACTTAAAATTAGGGAGGGCCTATTTTAACATTGCATAATGTACAATATAGAAAGAAGAGATGCTGAAGAGGGTCACTACCAGTGACAAAGAAAGAACAAGGAGAGATGTTCGCTATAGTCAAAGCAAGAAGGGGATTAAAAGGCAAAAGCCAGAACATACCCAGGCACTGTTGGGGGGACCTTGATTCTCAGAGATCCACTTTCACCTATGTAGGAGATGAGAGTTATTAGATGGGAGAAAAACCAAAAGTTGGAGTCTAATTTAAAAGTTAGAAAAACTGAGATTCAGAGCCCACAAGAAAGGGAATATTATTCCTAAACTTGGGTGAAGGCAAGAGATGAAGGAAGGAAGTCTTTCTTCCTGTGCAGGGAATGGGGAGGGGAACAGTGGCCAACTTCATTACTAGGTTAAAAGGGGAAATAACAAGAATAAAACAGCTGTTTATACTAACACAGGGGAAATATGGTTCCTCTTTCTGTGAAGGGAGAGAGAGGTCATGAGAGGTATGCCTTGAAAGGATTAGTTGGGGAATAGGAAGAGTGATCATGTCAGTGAGGCCTAGGGGTAACTATCAGTCAAAAAGGAGTAATGGAGCTGAGGTGTAGCCTAGTCTATCATGTGTGAGGCCTTGGGCTCCATCCCTAGCAGCCCATACCCCCAAAAGGAATAGCTTTCCATTCACCTAATCTCCTGACTGCAAGCCTCTAACCCCATCTACATTTTCCTGCTTCCTATTCATAGCTGAGACATAATGGTATCCAGACTCTTCTAATTTCTCATGGACAATTGCTATTTGTTCTGACATAATCTCTCATCTTATTTTGATGATCAAATATTCTGTAGACTGGGGATCAAAGTGAAAACAACAAATCCAGATATAATAGTTCTTTTACTTTCCTACCCTACTAGCAGGGTGGCTAATATGCAAATCCTATATAGACCAGAGGGAACTAACATGCCCATCATCACATTACTTCCACCACTGTCCCTATGAAAACAAGCACAGATCAGAATTAAGGATGGAGTCACTCACTGGTTAGACTAATTTAAAGGGTAGAAAACTAGATTTGGCCAAATCCAACAGACTTTTCCTTAACTGAGTTGAGTCTCATCCTCAGAAAAAAAAAAATCTTCTAAAATACAACTGAGTGATTTTTTTTCTACCATGAATAGAACATTTTAAGACCAGAACTCTCATGATCTAGCAAGAAAACAAATCATGTTTTGTTTTAGACTTACAAGTGGGGTCAGACAGAAAACTCTGTCATTTTATGAATTAATCAAACAACTGAACGGTGTTTCCCAAAAGTGTGTCTCTTGGTCCTCTCAACCAGGATATGATCCACAAAAATAAATAAATAGATAAAAATAAACCAGTTCTTAGAATCTATTACAATTGAAAATGTACATGGTACCACATGATCCTTTGAAAGTTCCACCACAAATAGAAAAGGTTTTGAGAAATCCCAGAGAGAAAGCCCTATTTATTTAGTGTTGTTCCTCTTAGATTTTCATAAGCTTACTTGCCCTTAGAATTTTTTCCCTGTCTCTGAAAACATGTTTTGTTAAGTGCTATCCTACAGAGTACTGAAGACTGTAACTGGGTCCCATGCTGGGGAAAAGTTTGGGTGGCTTATGATGTAAGGAATTTCCTACAGGCAACAGCCCCCAAACCATGAATACAAAAAGGAAGAGGGACAGTGAAGGACACAGAAAGGGACAAGTACCCAGAGAAGAGGCATGCTATCGGTATAGCCAAGGAGCAAAGAAATGGGCCAAGCTCCTGTTGGATACATGAACCTTTCTAGTTTCTGTGGCTCTCTGACCCATAGAACAACCTGAAATAACTGGTGGTTGTATTATTATCTGTTTATAGATGGAGAAATTGAGGCATAGAGAGAGGGGAGATTGTCCTGAATGCCTTTTATACAAATAGTTGAGTCTGCAAAATTGATATGCTATATCTTGGCCAGAGAGTCAGTAACAAGAGTTTATGGAAGTGAAGTGGCAAGGTGGAGTAGGTAGCATGGCAACCTTTCTCACCAGAAGGGACATGGATTTTCTGGGATCCAGGAAACAGATTGAAATTTCCAGGTGCCACTTTATACCTCAAGAAACGATAATAATGCTAACTCACAAGACCATGGAGAGGACTGCACAAAATGAGATAACTTATAGTCTGTGGACAGCTTCAGATGCAGTAGTCTTTTTACATAGGACGCCTACAACCAAGGTGTCTAAATTCATGCTATTAAAGCCAGTCGGCAGCTGCCCCACCAATTTGGAAAAAAACAGTTCCTGAACCAGTTGTTTAAATGACCTGGGGGGGGGGGGGGGCTTGCTACAGACCATGTTCATTGTTTAACTTTGGTGTCTCATCTATACTAGAAAGTTCTATATTTCTATCCTGGAACCATTGGAATTATTTCAGATTTGTTTTTCCTAAAGTAATTTTTAATTTTGCCAAACAGGGACATTTTCAAACCTTTTGTCCACTCCAATTAATGATCTTATTTTCTTTAGATTTTACTTTTTAAACCAAGGGATAACCAACATGTAGTTAATCAAACACATTTAAATTACATAATCTCCTAAATTTGGACATACATATACACCCATAAAGCATCACTATAATTAAGACAGTGAAATTATTCACCAAATCCAGTTTCCTTTTGCTTTTCTGTAATCCCTCCCTCTTCCCTACTCCATGTAACCACTCCCCTACTTTGTCATTATGGCTTTCTTTACATTTTCTAGAATTTTATGTAAATGGAATCACATGGCATATATTCTCATAAGTAAGGGTCACTCATGTTACTTAAGGTAGCAACCATTCACTCTCTATTACTGAACATTGAGATACACTGTAATTAGTTTATCCATTTACCTGCTGTAGGACATTTGGATTTTTCCATCTCTTGGCCACAACTAATGAAACTGTATAAACATTCTGCACACATGTTTTCTGATTGCTATATATGGGACAGGTGGATCACCTGGTAAGTGTGTTATTTTAAGGAACTGCCAAACATTTGTAACATTTTCATTTTTAACTAAATTTTTCAGGGCTCCAAATCCTCCACATTCTCAAACTCCACTTGATATAGTCAGCCTTTTTCATTTCACCCGTTCAAATAGGTATGTAGTTTATCACTGTTTTCATTTCCACTATCCTAATGACTAATGATGCTGAACATCCTTCATGTACTTGTCTGTCATGTGGGTATCCTCTTTACTGAAGGATCTGTTCAGAACCTTGTTTTAATTTTGTTCTTACTGAAAATGCTATCAGTTCTGATGAGTGGTTAAAGACTGGTAAGAAAAAACTCAATCCCTTGGAGGAATAACCCACGGCTGATGCCACAAGCTTACATCCTCTAATGGTTAGGAGATGTTATAAGCCACACGAAGACCCTGTCATACTTAACAGAAGAAAATGTAATTCATGGATTAACATACCATCCAAACATCTGTGTCTATACCAAAGTAACCTACCATAACAATTAGTACTGTTTAAATACCTATATATCTAATTGCGTGTGCTTCATTAGTAGGATCGAAAGGCTATATATTATACTGTTTAAATACCTATATATCTAATTGCATGTGCTTCATTAGTAGGATCGAAAGGTTATGCCTGGACAAGCTGGCAGCCCATGAAAGAAAACAGCCAGAATTGACTAGAGACCAAGACAACAGCTCCAGAGAAAGTAGACTGTTTTGCTTCTCATCCACCTGTGCCCCTTTTCTAAGCCTAGGGAACAATCTGCGGAAGAGGGGGCGTGGTAGAATGTAAGGGCTGCGATTGGGGTGAATGGTGAAACTACAACAATATAGACTGGACACTCATTTGATCAACTTGATTGAACATACAAGCCCCCCCTGCTGGATGGTGGGACCCATGAGCTGTGTGGGTTTGGGCACAACTGCTTGCAAATTGGTTTTACATGAAGGATGCTTGTACTCACGGATTATCACTTATTGTTAAAAAAATGAAAACAAAACAAAACAAAAAAACAGAGAAAGATGCAGAAAAGTTACGGCAGAATGCATGATCTGGGATGGGTGCAGGCGGGGTGGGGGAAGGGAAGGGGATATATGCCTGAACTGAATTGGAAAATGATGTATGAAATACACAAAGCATCAATAAAAAAAAAAAAAAGAAAAAAAGAAAAAACTCAATCATATTTTACAGAATTTATAATACCCAAGTGAATAAAAATACTCACAAAACTACTTCTTAAAATCCATGCTGGACTAAAAACGTTCTGTTCTGATGAACTTGAAGTTCTTCAAAGCTGGAAAAGCACTGAATTATTAATATGAACAATGCCGCAAGGTTCAGACCTTAATTAGAAATGAGGTAATACCATACCTGTTGTACTTGGTTATTCCTCAGCAAAATTCCCACAGTTTGTCCCTAAGCCACATTTAACACTTTCTACTAATTATACTGCAGTCCCACAGATTCCATTTTACAAAAATATTTTTTTCTTATTCAAACTTGAACCCACATTCAAAATTTAGTAATGCCAAAACCTATACTACATTGTGCAAATGGTGGCAGATAAAATGTGATATGCATATCACATTGGTGCCCTGCTGAGATGTGTTAGGGAATGATAAACTTGAAGGCAGCTCCACACTTAGCTCTGAGAAAAACAGACCCAGTTCTGTTGTGTAGCACCACCGGGTCTTAGCTCAATTGTTACAGTTGATGTGGGTTTCCTTTTAGATGCCTGGAAAATGACTCTGCTGACCACATCCACATTCTGAAATACTTTTTGAGAACTTGTAACCAAACTGCAGGAACTGACTCATTTTGCAGTCCCCAGCCACCACGCAATCATTTCAGAATAGCTTCAAGTCAAGGTTTCAGAATACAGGCAGCAAGTTGTCTGTATTTACATGGGGGGAGGGGGAAATCCCAGGGCTCAAGGGACAGAACAGTTCAAGTCCCCGGAGAACAGGCCTTGAACTGAGCAGAATACACTACTCACAGTCAACGCATGTGCTACCCTCAAGGCAACACGTCAGAAGCAGGTGGGCAAAAAACCTTAATGTCTAATCTCCAGAAAGTAGATACATTGATTCACTGGAGACAGATTCATGCAGGATGTTTCCTGTAAAATGGTGCCTTAAAAGGCCATTCCTGAAATCCTTGTCCTTCCTAGCTTCTCAGGAAAGGGATGCTTGGTCACAAGCACACTCTTGCCTCACAGGATATAAAGCAGGAGTGGATAGCATGTCCCAGGCACCAAAAAGAATGAACCAGGCTGGCACCTGGGCTTAGGAACAGAGATTTACTAGTGTGCTTGTAAAGTCACAAGTCTCTCCCTGTCTCATCACAGAGTTCCTGAGCAGCCTGTCCCCCTCCATACCACACTCTGTTCCTGAAGTATTCATTTCTCCTGCCCCACAAGTGAAACTGATTCGGTTTCAGCCAGAGGTAGTGAGGATATCCGGTCCAGTTGAAGCAAACTATAAATGACAAAACCAGTAACTCTTTTCTGCAGGTGGGCCCCTTGCTAAAAAGAGGGTTAACCCAAATGCACCACCGATCAGTGGAAAGTCAGGCCAGTTGATAGGTAGATAGAAAGGTTTAGGTGGTGAGAAGTAAGAGACACTCAGATAAGATCTACAAATAATTATCAAGTGCCTGCAAAGGCCTGTTTGTTGTCAGGCCTGACAGGTCACGGTCTAGTTGCTGATATATACTGTCTGTTCTCCCCATGTCATGTCTCTTAACATGGAAACTCCCAGATGACAGAAATTGCAGATCCTTCACAAAAAGTAAGCATAAGATTATGAAAACTCAGGCATGGTGGCTCATGCCTTTAATCCTAGCACTTGAGAGGCAGAGGCAGGAGGATCTCTGTGAGTTCAAGGCCAGCCTGATCTACAGAGCGAGTTCCAGGACAGCTGGGGCTATAGGGAGACACTGTCTCCACAAAAAAAAAAAAAAAAAAAAGACTATGAAATTACAGAGAACTCTACATTTAGTGAATAGCAAATTTGGTTTTTTGATCCAATACAACTTCAAGAAAGAGAACATACAATACCTCCCTTCCCAACTGGCTGACTGCTTTTATTTTCTCAGGTTAGCTTTCTATTTCCAGTTTTAAGAGCAGTATTATCTAACACAACCTCAGTTGAAAGTGTAAATGGATGGAACTGAAAGCCTTTATGCTAAGTGAAGTAACACACTCCCAGAAAAACAAACGGGGAATGGTTTCCCTCATTTGTGGATGCTAGTACCAAATTCCCCAATTGAAAGGCAAGCTGAGCAACGTTATTGTTATATTTCTTTCTATCTGAAAGTAACTGTGATGTTATAATGTGAATCTCATAATAAGCTCCAGAATTAGCTTACTACTTACTTCAAGAAATGGTAACTAATGTATATAGGCGGAATGTATATATACATATTTTAGAGTAATATAAAATTAAAAGGAAAAAAAAATGAACTCTTAGACATATATCAGAATTAACATACAGTTTATTCCTGGAGGACATAAATCTGATATATATGTGACATATATATGGATATACTTTGGAGTGATACAGGTGGGAGGGACCACAGCAGCATGACGACTGGGTAAAGGAACGGACTGCTATGGTTGAATTCTGCCTAGGACAATAAAACTTTGCAGAGAAAAACTTTGGAGAGACTGAGAGAAAGATGTAGGACATGTATGGCAGAATACATGAACTGGGGTGGGGTGAGAAGAAGGGAAAGGGGAATATGTCTAAATTAAACTGAAAAATGTGTGAAATATATAAAACATCAATAAAAGTATTATGAAAAATAAGAAAGTATCAAACAAAAATTTCCTACATATTAACCTAACAGTTAACTGAATATAAAACTAACAATTACAAAAAGAAAAACACAATTAGTTAAACTATAAGCTGGTTTAAGTTCTACACAAAATACACATAGACATGCCCCATGGAAAATGAATTACTAATAAGCATAAATCAAATCAACACTATCCGCGGAGCTCTGAAAGTATTCCATATCACTACACATAGAGACTTTTTTTTAAACTCATATTAAATGTAATGGTCAAAATCAGCATTCTTACCGTCAATTTGGTTTAAATTCTATTTAAAATTATTTCTCAAGATATCTTTATTGATGCATCTGTCCCTCAAGAAAGGAAGGAAGGAAGGATAGAAGGAAGGAAGGGAGGCAGGGAGGGAGGGATAGAGGGAGGGAGGGAGGGAAGAGTTTTCCCTTCATAAGCCTTTTCTTCCTCAGTTTAAGCAAGGAGCCTGCTGACATTTAAAGAGTTTTGTCAAGTCTGTGAAATGTATACTTCCTCAAAAAGTGGCCAAATAGCAAAGAAAAGATGTAGTTACTGAAACGAAGGGACAGAGTGAGTTTACAGCTTATCTATTCCTCTTCCCAACTCCATTCTTTGAACTCCCTCATTGTCCTTTTTTCCATCTGTCTGTAGGTGAATGAATGAGTTATATGAATATAAATAAGGATGAATGAATTAGTAGATAAATGATGGAATGAAGACGAACCTGATTATTATACTCTCCTATGGTCAAGCTGAGTCCAAGACCAAGGAAAAGTCCTTTGATCCTAAGGTAGCCTGCTTTCACCCATGTTCTAGGTCAGATTCAACATGTGCTATAAGAGGAAGTTGTGAGTGTTGAAGTTTCTTGCCCATGTTCTCTAAATTAACTGCTTGTGCAAATACCAGGCTTGTTATGGGCAAATCTGACTCAGATTAAAAAGTCCGCTCCTATAGAAAGCACTCACTTCTAGATAAAGGAGGAAAAGATCCATAAATACATATTCTTACTCATTTTACCTTTCTAAGAATGAACTATCAGAGAGAAGAAAGCTTCTGCAGAAAGGCTGATACAAGCCCATCCTTAGGACCCAAGTGCTCACATACCTCTCCCCTCCACCACTACCCTCCCACCTCTGAAGAGGAAAAATAGGGGAAGTTACATGAGTAAATTTGTTAGTGCATGAGATCAACTGAAAACAAGGAATTCCCCTACTGGACTTCAGTGGCCTAATTAAAACTCATAAAATACGAATGACTAAAACTATTCCCATTGACTTGTGAATTACAAAGCAGCAAAAGTCAATTTTGCATTTCAATATTGAGAGGGCCAGGCCTGAAAGATGTGACACCAGAACAGAAATGAGAAGGCCACTGTTGAGACTTTCAGGTTCAGTCAACTTCCACTCAGTTTTTGTACCCAAAGTACTTCTCATCTGCCCTGGCAACAGTCTATTTGGATTTAGATTCTGTTATCACAACAAACTAGTGGCCTGGAATTAAGCTCCTTTGTTTCTCTGTGCACCAGTATTCTCTCTATGCAACAGGCCTGACAGTGGCACCCAAATTAGATCACTGCTGGTTGAGTACCACCTATACAATAGCCGTCTACCCAAAACATACTAAATACACAGTAAATGGCAGCTACCTCTTTGCTTCTATTTGAGTTAATCTGATGTACAAAGAGTCACATACCTAACTAAGCATGAACCCCGGCCTTGGGGCTAAAATGGAAGGATTTGATATGGAAATACAAGTGTGTTAAGCACATTGCTTCAGGTTCCTTCACATGTCCTTGTTCATGTGTGATCTGGTACAACCACCACATGTGCTAGGTCCCCTTCTGCCTTGTGGCTTAGAGAAACCAAAGGAGTCACTCAAATACCAAGGAGCAAAGTGAGCTTAAAGCACAAGTATACTTGCTCTCAAAGCTTGCTTAGGCCTCTTAGGGAATAAATACTTCTATGTGGGGTACAACCAAGCAACTTTCTAGGGCCATGAGAACCACAGTTATGTACTGAATACCCCCTGAGAAATGTCTATGATGGATTTGGAGGTAATCAAAATTGTAATGGCTCATCAAAGCCTAGCTGGACTTGTATGAATTCAGCCTATTTTTCTTAGTTTTCAGACTTTACTACCTCATATATGCATGCATATAATGCCACAAAGTATGGAGAAAAAAAATCAATGGATCTTCAAAATACTTGACCCATCTTTTTAGGTTGGCATGTTGGTATACACTTTTAACCCCAGAACTTGGGAGTCAAAGGCAGGCAGATCTCTGTGAGTTCCAGGCCAGTCAGAGATACATAGTGAGACCCTGTCTCAAAAAAAATACAGGAAGACCCTGTCTCAAAATGTCAAAAAAAAAAAAAAAAAAGGCTCTAAGAAAAAGTCCAGTAACACCAACAGCAGCCCTCGACATAACAGGTGCTTCAGGGAATTAAAATATTTTATGGTTTTTATCCCTTAAAATAAAAATTTTAGCTTGGTCTTCTATTCATAATAGAAGACTCCATCCTGTAGCTTACAATAAATAGTTATACTGCTTTTTGTTTTAAAGAAATTATCACTGTAGTTACAGTAAATCATTTAAAAGTGACTATAAACAAAATTTTGCTATTTACTATAGCTAAGAAAAGTAAATGGCTTTGTTATACTGATTTACAAAGGCATCGAATCCAACTTTTACATACATCAAATCTGATCCTTTAAAAAATTAAAGGAAATGCAGCCGGGCATGGTGGCGCACGCCTTTAATCCTAGCACTCGGGAGACAGAAGCAGGTGGATCTTTGTGAGTTCAAGGCCAGCCTGGTCTACAGAGTGAGTTCCAGGACGGCTGGGGCTTTAGGGAGACCCTGTCAAAAAAAAACAAAAAAAAAAAAAAAAAATTAAAGGAAATGAACTATAATAATGTATTTACATAAGAACATAGTTTATAGTTAATGATGTGTGTTATGCTTCATGTCTTAGATTACTCTAAATAATTTGGAATGTCTAAGTTAGGATAAATTAACAATGAAAGGTTGTAAGTTCGGAATCCAAAACCTTGAGAGAGAGACAGATTTTTAACATAATATGTAGAGTAACTTTTATATTTACTACTTTTCAAAGGAATAAAGATTGTTAAGTAGGTAAGTGTAAGATGTTTTAGCCAAAATAGATGTTTTATGTGCCTTTCCATTTCTGTATCATATTTCAAATTTCTATATAATTTGAAAGGCAGTTAATAAAATGGTTTTACTTTGCCATGTTCTCCTTAGTAATTCTCATTCTGATGTCAAGAAAACAAATACCAATCATTTGATTTCTAAATTTTAAAAATATACCTGATAATTACAGCCAAAACTTTCCCCTCCTGAATAAAGACATCCATTCTCCAAATTTTGCCTATAGAATCAAAGTAGTCTATTTAGGATAAACAAGGTTTGGTAATTATTCATATAAATATGGTAATTAATAGAAAGATATAGTGGGTAAACTTTTATTGAATGTAATTGACATAATGAAATGAATATGAAGACAGAGAGCAAAGAACTAGATCAAGAAATCTTCAAGTTAGTTCAAAGATAACAATACTAATAATAGTGCTAAAATGTCAAACAAATATGTAAAATGTACACTGTGCAAAAGGAGATGGGTTCAAAGAAGAAAAACTAAGCATGGAGGGGATGGGTAGTAAAACAAGGAGTTTTCCATCATCTTGGAAGGATTTTTTTTTTTAATTACTAGAAATGCAGAGACCTGAAAGTCACTTTCTGCACTGTTTTGAAAAGCACTGTTAAAGTTTCCTGTCCTAGATTAGGTCCCGCAGCCCCATTTCCAGGGGCTCCCCAGAGAGCATGCACTATGCCCAGCATGATTCCCACGCCAGAGAGTCAGCCCCTCAGAGGTAACCCATTTTCCCTTGACAGCCTAGACCTCCTACTGGGTAAAGGTCCCAAAACTTAGCAATGAAAGGACTTGTTCCATCTTTATAAGAACATTCCTGTGGGGTTTTAAGAAATGCTGTTTCCTTTGTCTTTGCTTTTCAAGATTAAAAGTCAGGTTGATACACTGAGGAGGTTCTAGCCCTGGTACTAAGACCTGTTACAAACATTCCACACTGGATCCTCAGAATGGCCAGGGTGGTGGTTATCAACAGCTTCTGTTGACTGTAGGCACAGAGTAAGCAGGCATGAAGGTACCTGCTGGAACACCTACCCCTCTGACTCAGCCAAGTTTCAGTGCTTTCAAATCCTGGCTCCATTACTTCTTTCCTGTATCACTTTGGGCAACTTATTTTAACTCTCTGTGCATTGCTTTCTCTTCTTAAAATGGAGTAACAATCATATTACCTATATAGTACTTTTAAATAGATGTAAAGCATTCTATAGTAAAATCTATCTCCTGAGTACCTATCAGGAACTGCTAGACATTGTACTAGGCACCTGTGATATATTTAGTATAGTGTCTGGCACATGTGAGTTCAATGAATAGTAACAGGAGCATCAAAAACCCTAATCTGACACTCAGATTACTGCTAATTTTATAAATGCCAGAAAGTCACTATTTAGTATGTGTGCTTGTTTGTTTGTTTGTGTCTAATTCTAAGGGTTACCATAGGTCTGCTACCGTATTCCACAATGAAGCATGTGCATATTTCTATTAAGCAGAGCTCATACTTAATGAGCTACATAAAGACTACAACCAGCTTCTTGGTTTCTGGTCAGGATTTGCTGTCAGTGTATTACATGAGAAATTTCTTGATTTGTTGGAACTTTTGGATTTTAGAAGAAATGATAGATCTATATTTATTAAATAAGGGACAAACTCCACTGAATTTTTTCTTCACTAACTCTCAAGGTGCTGGGGACAAAATAAATTGTCAAAACCATTTAGGAATAGTAAATGGTAATAGTATATGGGAAGCCCTTTAGGCATAGAAAATGCACAAATCATAATTAATTTATGACACATTTTATTTTAAGCAGTCTCTTCCTCCAATGTTTCCTAGATTCTCAACCTATGGATTAATTCCCATAGACAGGTCTCAAAGAGTTTTTAAGGAATTTTAAAGGTAAATTTTTAAGTAAGATAAAATGCTACAATTCTATCATATTTTTATGCTGGTATAATCCTGTCCCATAAGAAAAAGACAAAAGTTACTGAATGACAAATGAACAGTTGGTTTGAAATCATGTATCTTACAAAAACACAGAACTCTCTGTAGTTAGCCTAGGGGAGATGAATAAATATTATGTCAAAGTGGTAAACCATCCTGCTGCTACCAAAGGAATTTTCTCTCCGTTGCATTTTAAGGAGAGCTATACAATAAGTGGTTCAAGATGCTCTCACTGCTGGTCAGTACTGGACAAAGGATTTGCAGAATCTCATGGTATCTGATTTCTAATTTTTGGAATCACCCTATATGTTGGTATTTATTTTTCCCAATTTTCTGACTATTTTCTATTGATTTTGTACTAAAGTATTGCTTTGTTCAAATGCAGTACGGACCTATGTTTACCACTCTCATGGCAATCCCATATACAAAGGCAGGTCAGGAAGACTTGAAAGGAATGGAGATAACTAGGTTACTTCATGGTTTTTCCCTTCTCATTATCCTCCTACACCATGAGACTATATGTGGGAGTTCTGAATGACATTTCCAAACCTAGAAGTTAAAACTTCAACACCCAACTACTCAGTTGTCATAGGAACAACACGGTAAGGCTTATCTGAGTTCTAACAGCCAGTCTTTTGACTGGTGATTAAAGCTCCCCCTTGAAATTAAGTATATTCACACATATACTTACCTCAAAAAATGTAGTTGGGCAAAAACAAATACTATTAGAGAAATATGGCTAATCCTTGTTTCTTCATTGGCTACCTTTTAGTTTGTTGTTTTGCATACCCAGGAAGACAAAAACTATATACATGTCATTAATATGTTTTTACTGAGTATACCAAAATACTAACATTTTCAGTGACCTCAGATGAAAATTTAGAGCAAGGTTATATCATTCATTTCAGATATAAATGTAAAAATTAATACATGGAGAACAGAGAATGACAAGCAGGATTTAAAACATGAAGCTCCCTAATAATTCTGGGATACACTTTCTGGCATCTCATTCAAGACAATGGCTTCTAAATATATAAAGAAAACTTAAAATATAAATTTTTTTCCTATCAAGCCTGACAGTATTTGGCCCGATTATTAAATCACCATATTTTACCAAAGTACTTACATGAAATACAGAGCTAAAGAAAACTATGAGTCACTGAATACATGCTAGTGGTAGGATATAAATTGCCTGGAGATATCTTCATGCTTTGCCACCATTTCTATCTTTAACTTATAAATTCATGTGTTTCAGGGGGTGCACCTTAATTAAGTCAAATCTGTAACCTTCACGAATTTTCTATACCAGCGTCCTCATTTACTAGTGGATCTGTCCTTCACAGCCATGCTTATCTTGTCTTTTTATCTGCTTCTTTGAAAATTATAGTTATAAACAGACATCCTGAGAGCTATTAGTTTAAGAGAAACGTCTTCAAAGCCCTCAGATATGTAATGGGGTGTCGGGATACTCCATATTTCTCCTCACCTTCACCCTACTCACCTAGCAACAGAGAACCCACAGCACTGCTCTCCTGCTTTATTCAATTTTTCTTATTGAAACTCAAGATTTTATGATTTGAAAACCAAGGGAAAGGAAACCAAAAGTCAGAAACAGACATTCAACTTGGTTTGAGGCACTTAAAGAAAAATATTACACCCTATATAATCCAAAGCACAATTCTGTACATAGTTTATAGTTACATCATATTCCTAACTGGAGACTGCTCACATTGCCTACACTGGTTAGCTCTTAAATATTTTTCCATCTAACTCTGTAAGAATATCACATGACTACTTCTATTGACCAATAAGAAACTGACAAAATCAAGTAGCCACCCACCATTCCAATCTTTTCTTGTTCTATTCAACCTTTTTAATGCAATATTAAGAAAGACAACAAATCAGACATCCATGTCTAATATAAAATTGTGTACTTTAAAGTTCATGAGTAAGAACTTATTTTATGAACACAATATTCAAAGCTTTATTCTGTGTTTCTTAAAGCCTTAAAAATAGGAGCTGCTCAGACTGAAGATCGGAACACTGAAATTGAAGTTTCAGATAGCAGACACACTCACCAAACCATGAGGAGTTGCTTATCACCATCTCTCCAAATGTTACAGGTTATAAAGAAATAAGCGTCCCTTTGCTTTCCTTATGTAATCAAGTAAAATATTAAAATCCATGACAGAATACAAGACAAAATTTATTACCATCTTAATCTGCCATTCACAATCACGAGATGTTTCTAGTATATTACTCCAACTTTCAATCTGTGAAGCTCTAACTACACAAACACTTGACATCTTGGAGTAGAAGAAGGCAAAGGAGAGCAAGCTGACTAATTCTGAAAGCATCTCTTCAAATTTCAACATGCTAGTCAGGCTAAATGCAAATGTCTATCCATGGAAACTTATGCAACAGCTCAATCAAACAGCTCATTTTGATTTTATGCTCTCCCCCACTAAAAAAGGAACAGTGTTCAAAAGGCAAAATCTAGTCGTATTACATATGTCTGGCTGTGACACACCAGCTTGGTTTACTGTGTTAAATACCTGGCTCCTTCTCCCTTTTATGCTCCATTATGGGGCTACCCACACTTAAAACTTCACTTTGTTTATATGTTTTCCATTCCACATACTTGTTCAGGGTCTGTGAACAATTTTGCAGTTCCCACCCACGCACCATATGATATCTATTAGGCAGCAACGACACTTTTCACTTACCGATTCTGGAAAGGCAGCTTTTACTGGTGATAGAACACTGCAGCTTCTGTTTGCTCAAGCTCCCTCTTCGCAGCTTGATAAATCTGATTATAAAACGGCTTTGTTCTAATCAGACGAGGCACTTTTCCTACAAAAGTTTTCTAAAGAGTTATCTACGTTTCATTCCTGTGACAAAATGAATCAGAACAAGGGGAAGTGGGGGCAGAGAATCAAGTCCACACAAGTTCTTGGCAGATTTTCAGCTGCATTTTTTCTCAGTTTAATCAGTAAGCTACATTAAAGTGACAGTTACCAGTTCAGGAAGCCAGGGTTTGATCAAACCAGCCACAAACAATTTCAGTGTCTTCCACTGGTGTGCAGACCCCAAGGCAGCAGCCACTTGGTCATCTATCACATGGGACTGAATCACTGGACAGACCCTACCCCTACCTTACCCCCTCATGAGCACCAGCCAGGCAGGGAAAATGGACAGTCGCCTGACCCAGGACTTCTTATTGGGACCTGCCAGTTAGTTGCTGACCAATTGCAGCCAGCACCTAGTACCTAAGTCACATGACAGGGCAGTCCCTATGACTGTAGGATTTCTGAATTACTGGGGTTACACAAAGGGCATTCATTCAAGGAAGAAAGAGAAAAAAAAAAAAGGGAACATAAGCCGAAAGAGAAAACACCCTGGCTGTAACAACTCTGGCTTTATACAAGGAAAGAACACCCTAACCTCACATGCACAAAGAGCAGGGACACAGCAAGGATGGAAATCAGAAGAATGTAAGAATGTCTGGCATGTATTAAAAAATCATCCCAAAGCAGAGGCTGAGTTTACAAACTGACTTTAGCTGTAAATCTACTCCCATTCCACATCTGACAGTCTCCCTGACAATTTTACACTCTAAACTTCATTCTGCACAGTTCCAGGGAGCTTTGCAGGGACGCTATAGAGAGGAAAATAGGCAAGGCACATTGAGCCTCTCTTCTCATCCCCTCAATGCACCTCAAAAGAAGATTTAAATTTGCCATGAAAAGATTTATAAACCAAATACAATTCTTTTAAATAGTTGTGAAAATTAAGCCAATTTAAGCATCCTCAGGAAAAATTTATGGTAACACCAAATCATAATCTCCTCTCCATCCCCCACACCTCTCTTTTATTTTCTACTGTCCACATCAAGAGCATTCTTCTTAAGTAAATAAGCCTACTTCATGAAGCCAACTGCCAATTTATTTTTAACACCCCCAATTTATTTCTTAAATACCTCTTATGCCTTAGGAGGAAATTCTACCATGAACACCCTACAACCTCTGTGTTCTCCAAAAATGGTACTTACAAATGTTCCTTGTTTGGATCTGTCCATTTCTTCTCCCCTCTCCAGACATATAAAGTCAAAACATGGGCTCGGCTTCATCTTTCCAACCAAGATGCCCTATTTTGCTGCTGTGAAGCTGCAACAGCTCCTTCCCCGAGGCAAGCCTGGAACATTGTGCTGCTTGCCATTCCCAATTTATGGAAGGAAGCGTATGTCAAACAAACCAGGTGATGACTCAGACTGCCTCCCCCGGCCACGTTTTCCCTCGAATGGGAGGGAGAGTGGAAGTGCAGCTTGTTTGAATGTGACTCAGTTTTATTAGACTGGCAGTTGTAATTGATCTGACAAGCTCACATTTTTCTTTTATAACTTGTACATTTAAGGATCAGAAAGCACATTCTAATGGATTTCAAAGCATTCAATCATGTAAACAAGAAAGCTGAAAAATTATGTTTTAGGTGTCAGCTAAGATCTGGCCCCTACTCCCTAATATGCAATGTTTTAGAATTGTGTGGTGGAAATTTTACAGCCGAGGACACTAAACAATCAACTTTACCCAAGAGTGGGGAATACGTACAGTGGCTTATATATGCAGACTCCCATCTTTACCATGGGAGGACCCAAGTTTAAATCTTAAGTATGGGGCCCACATGGCGGGTTCTTCAGGAAGTGGTCAGGCACGGGAGAGCCATGTTGCAGCTTTCACTTTTGCATGTACTGCAGTTTGTACTCTAACTGTGCCATGCACATACAAGTGCAACACAACTATCTCCCCCTACACCTCATCCCCATCTATACAATCCTTTAATATCAACCTTCCTTAAGGCAGCAGGAAAAACAACTTGAAAATTATTAAATGGTCCCTGTAAAAAATCCTAATTCAATAAATTTACATGGCCTAAAATTCTCCTATTCAGTAAAATGTTTAGTACTATGACTCGAGTGGCATTACATATAGCAAATTGTTCCCAGGTATTACACAGACAGGAAAAAACGCAATAATCAGTGAAACCCCCCCTCTCCCCACACACACAAATCTGAAAGGCTCAGGCAAGAAGTTCAACTATAGTTATCTCTTTTCGGCATACTTCCTCTAACCTTGAGCAAAGTCAGCAACTGCTCTAAGGTTTGGAATTTATTCTTGATTAAGCCTTGATGGATAACTAGTCATGTTACAATGTAGGACATACCTTCTCTTTTTCCCACATAGGGTAATAAATAGCTAATTCCCAAATTCACAAATGAGGATAGGAAAAAAACTATACATGGTGAAGTGATAGAAAACAGCTAATTTAGGAGTTAATTATTCACTTTACAGAAAACTCCCCTGTAGGATTTTACTGGAATAAATATCACATTAAATTTACATATAAAATTGGTTTTCAGAAATTAAATTTCCACAAAACTACTTGGAAGTGCATTTCCAAATTATACTTTTGAAGTCTTTCTTTTTTAACATACATGCACATACTTCTCAATAGGTTATAAAAACGTGTTCACTTCAACAGGCCTTCCAATGGAAACAAATGCAAGCTATGAAAACAGAATGTTAGTAAAAATCAAACAACTAAAACTCTAGCATTTGAAAGGACCTATAATGCATTTTAAAAGTGTGGAGAAAAAAAATAAGCCGGGCGTGGTGGCGCACGCCTTTAATCCTAGCACTTGGGAGGCAGAGACAGGCGGATCTTTGTGAGTTCAAGGCCAGCTTGGTCTACGGAGTGAGTTCCAGGACAGCTGGGGCTACAGGGAGACCCTGTCTCGAAAAAGAGCAAAAAAAATAGTCTGGAGAATTGCTGTTGTTTGAATCCTGGTTCCATCATTCATAGGTACCAAACCTGGATGTGAGGGCTGAGAACAGAGTCTATCATTCTGCAGTCACACACACAGCTTTGTTCTTCCCAAAATAACATTTAGGACAGAATGAGAAAAATATAATTCCATCACCACTTTAAAAGATCACTTATAACTACTACTTTATAACAATGATCAACACCTGACCAGTATTCCAGCAGTTGAAATCCTCATAGGAGTTACAAGATTTGTCTGGGCCTTCATTTTCTGGAGTCTCCCAAGGTCAGTGCAAAAGGGAGCTGTGACCAGCTGCAACCAGCCAGAGAAGGCATGCAAGAACTCTCATTATAGCTGGGTATAGTGACATAGGGCCTGTAATCCCAGGGCTCAAAAGGCTTGAGGCTGCGATAGGAGGATGGGAAGTTCAAGGCCAGCCTGGGCAAAACCCTGTCTCAAAACTCAAACAAACAAAAACCTGAACTCCCATTCTAGTTAGATCAGATGGGCCAATATATTAGAACCATGAAAGAAAGGGGGAGGGGACATTACAGCCCTGGTGGGAGCAGAATGTTGTGCCCCCAAGAAGCCCCTAATCAGAAGGATAAGGAAGGAGAGTACACAGTCACAGAAAAATGTACCCATGGTCTATTGTTTCTTTTCTCCATAAAGCCATGACATAAAGTCTCTTAACCACATTTACCCTAAGGGAAACTGAGGCAGTTGAGTGGGGAAACCTCAACATATTCTGTGCAACATTGTCTTTCATTGCAAAATTTTCCTTCCTATAAGTACAAGGGGCACAGGTTCCACCTGAAAGCCATATGAAGCAGTTCAAGCATCCTACAAGCCCTCAGGTAACAAAAGAAACAAAAGCTAATCATTTACAGTCAGCATATGATGTTTTTGAAGAATGATAAGGACAGCAAGCAGAGGTGCAAGCGCACTTTATAAATATGTAGATCCTCAAATATGGTGCTAGTCACCGCTTCGGGGGAGAAGACAAGTCCTGTTCTGGAGGGTGAGCAATTGCTCTGAACCAGCTTGTCTGTATCCAGGAAAGGCTTCAGAGACAGATGGGAACATAATGGGGGGAAGCCAGCAAAATGGAGGAAGGTGGTTGGGATTATGAATGAGTGCTGGGAAGAGGCTCGGTGCACTTCCCCTCTCTGTGAGCTCAGGTTCAAAGATGCTCAAACCTGATTCAGTTATACAGTTGAAAGGCTAGTTTGTGAAAACCTCTCTGAAAGTAACCCCTAAAATACCAAATCAGACTGTCAATTCCAGAAACCCAAAGTACAGGTTAATGTGAGGAGAGACAGCCTGGCTTCTAATACTGGCTCGGGGATGGTATTATCTGAGGGAACCTGAGAGTCACTTCCTTTCTGTTTTGCTTCACCTAGAGAATGGGAATAAGAAAACACAAAGAAGAAACAGAATTATTTGCTTCAAAAATGCTCATCATTTCCACCACATCCTTAAGGGTGAGCAACCAAACCCATACATTATCTTCCACTCCAAGGGTGGGAGGAACAATCTCAGGTTCCTAGTAACATTGTTCAGTTAAAGGCAAACAAAGTGAGTTCATCAGTTACATTTTATAGTAATCAAAAATCTTTGGAGAATGCCAGGCTCGATGGTACTTGCCTATAAACCCCCTGACTTTCAAGGCAGAGCCTGAGGAAAACAATTTAAAGCCACCACAGGCTATGTATGGAATGAGAACCTGAATACAAAACAAAATCTTCAGAACCATGCTATAGTCATGTTGCATACCAAAGTATCCTACTTTGAAAGCAGATTAACTTTGAATGTAGTTGGTATAAAATTCCCAATATCAGAATTTTCTCACAGAAATTTGCCTCCAATGGCTATGCAAATGTCTCTCCAGACATGATACAAACTACATGCAGATTTATGTAAGACGCTGGAACATTTCTTTATGAGGACTGTTCTCCGTTCCAAGCTTTTCATGTTATATAAGGAACCTCCTTTGCCTGCCTTACTGCAATGATTTGAGACCGAAGCCACATACTTCACTCAGAAGTTTTTGTTAGTTGTCTTCTTTCCCCACCCATTTTAAAGAATGAACTGACTCAGTTCTTTGATGGCAACACCAGCATGGGTGGGAGTGAATATTGGAGTGGGCAGGGTGGGAGAAGAGGAGGAGGAGGAGAAGGAGGGGAAAAAAAGGGGGAAGGAGGAAGAGGAAGGAGCCAAAAGCTGAATCACAGCCATGTGAGTAATCTCAGGGCTTTTTTTTTTCCTTCCTAAGGGTAAGAATCAAATTAAGCTTGTTTTGCTATGGGTAAAGGAAGGGTAATAATAATAGTATGAATCAGAAAAATTATCAAATATGTGGCACTCACTAAAAATTAACTACAATCCCTGCTTTCTTACAAGTTGGCCAGAAGATGCCAAACAGCATATTAATCACTGTAATCCTTGACAAAAATTCCTCGAGTTTGAACTCCATTATCACTCTTTTCCTTTAAAAAATTTCCTCTTACACATGTATTTCAGAAACAGGAATTATTTCGGACCTACTGTTAGATAATCTTTGGCCCTTGTTGGTTAGAGTGAAAGCAAGGATAATACTGGGCAGAAACAAGATTACACACTCTCTAGCCAGGAGCATGGCAAACAATACAGGATTTATTAAAACAATTGCATAGAAAATGAGTTAAGCCTCTCAAAAACATCCCAGTGGGAATGATGTGTGCAATGGCAGAGTGAACTCCCAGGAGAAAGTGGACACGCCTATCCTCATAGTCGCAGTGAGAAAAAAAGAACCTGTGAACATTCTGAAGTACCTTAGGCAGAAATACACAAATCCTTATGAATGTATGATATTTACTAGGAATAATAAGAAAAAGAAGGACCAAAACATTTAAGCAAATCAGGTTTCTAAAATTTGATGTAAGAATAATATGTGTGTAGGGGGAAGGGGGCTTCTGGCTATTTCATCTGGGCAACGACAACGAACACCTATAACCCCAGCACTTGGGAGGCAGGAAGATTGCTGAGTTCAAGGTTAGCCTGGGCTACATACATAGTGAGACCTTGTAGGGTTTTTTTTTAAGGCTATCCTAAAGGGAAAGTTTTGAACAACCAAATTAATAGTTTCTGATCTTGACTAACTCTCATATTAAGGCATCAAGAGGAGTTTTTGTTTTTTTGGGGGGGTGAATTGTTGAGTCTAGAACTCATGCCCTGAGGCATGCCACACAAGTTTTCTCCACTTAGCTATGTCTACAACCTAAAAGAAAACATTTTGAACTCCATTTCGCCAGTGAGCAAAACCATGGGTAACCTACCCAAGATCTGTTTTTCTTTTAAACATAAGGATGGCCATTTCCATGTGTAGGCAAGTATTCTCTAGAGAATTTGGTTCCTTGCAGAATTGTCCAACAGAGCTCATTAGTGCTTTTATCATAGTTAGGTCTTCCAACGTTCACTTCTATTTATAGAACAGTAATTTAGTATTAGTACCATTAATGGGGTTGCTGATAAATTATTTCAGGACACCCCTGAACAAGCCAAGGCTTTTAAGCTTCTTGGGTTCTTTGTATTCCTTAATTTGGAAATTTTATCAGTAACAATCAGTTCTTTGGGAATGACAACTTATACACCCAAGTTTATCTCTAAATTCAGAAATGTTAGCCAAGATGGACTTACAAGGTCCAAAAAAATCTATTAATGTTGGGTTCTTTTAAAAATGGGCCACATCTGTTTTCACCCTAGGTGACTTAGCTATCTATACCCCCAGCCCTTGAGTTCTCTGCCACCCACTTCGGCCAACTTAATAAGATGTACTATTTGACTTGCTACCTTTCAGTCAGCACTTCCTAAACTCAGATATCTAAATTCCTATGTAACAGAAACAATATTCTGAAGCCCAATTTTGTCGCATCCTGCTGTTAATTTATTTTCAAAGGATTCGAAGAATTTCCAGAAGTTTTGAATTCATATTTTAGTTTTCCCTCTCTCTTAAAATAATAGGTTCTAGAGAGAAGGCTCAGTGGTAAAGAGCACCAACTGCTCTTGCAGAGGACCCGGGTTCGATTCCCAGCACCCACATGGTGGCTAAGAACTGTCTTTAAGGTGTGGTGCCGCACTCCTTTAATCCTAGCACTAACTCAGGAGGCAGAGGAAGGCGGATCTCTGTGAGGTCAAGGCCAGCCTGGTCTACAGAGTGAGTTCCAGGCCAGCTGGGGCTATAGGGAGACCCTGTCTCTAAGAAGAAGAAGAAGAAGAAGAAGAAGAAGAAGAAGAAGAAGAAGAAGAAGAAGAAGAAGTTGTTGTTCTAGAGATAAGGAAATGACTCAGTTGGTAAAGTACTTGCTTTGCAAGCAGAAGGACCTGGGTTCAATAACCCCCCAGAAGGAAAGTAAAGATACTAGACATGGACAGGCAGACCACTTGGATTCAGTGGTCAGCCAGCTGAGCCTGCTTAGTGATTTCCTGGCCAGTGAGAGACTTTGTCTCAAAATAATAAAAATAAAATAGTGGCCAGGCATGGTGGCATTCGCCTTTAATCCCAGCACTTGGAAGGCAAAGGCAGACGCAGGCGGAGCTCTATGAGTTCAAGGCCATCCTGGTCTACACAGTAAGTTCCAGCCTAGCTGAGGCTACAGGGAGACCCTGTCTCAAAAAAAAAAAAAGACCAAGAAAAAAAAAGAATAGTGGACAGTGCTTAGGAACTGACACCCAAGGTTGTCCTCTGGACTTCATGTGGAATGCATCTGCATATACATACACAAATGTTCTAAAGAATAATTTTGGAGGAAGACAAAAAATAGGTTTCATCAATACTGAGAGCAATAAACATGGTGCTGGACTTTTCTGCCTAACTAGGACTTTTCTACTCCCTAATATACTGCCTGTCTAGGACTTTTCTTTTTTTTTAATATTTTTTTTTATTGAGCACATTTCCTACAACATTTCTTTATCAAATTTAGACTCGTTCCCCCATCCATGCCCACCCCTCATGTCCCCCCTCCCCCCCCATCAGAGCTCATGGATTCTGACAAAAAAATAGGTTTCATCAATACTGAGAGCACTAAACATGCTGGACTTTTCTTCCTGTCTAGGACTTTTCTATTTCCTAATATACTGCCTATCTAGGACTTTTCTATTCCCTAATATACTTAATGCTCAGGGTGGGGCAAACATGAGGAGCTTCCATTCTGATGTTTTAAGAATCAGAAGTTCCAAAAGCACCACTGATCCTAAGTGAAAATGAATTTGTTTATAACCCACCACTAAGCAGGCAATAAAAGAAAAGAACAGAAAGCCATAGATCTGGATGGACAGCATGCATCTCTGCTCAGACAGGGGCGCAATGGGCAGAGATGAACTTGGTTGGGAGGCAACAAGGCAAATTTTCAGAGGCAGAAAGCAATGAGAGTATTGTGTGTGAGGACAGTTAGTACACCAAGGCCCTCTAGCACGCAGACCTCACAAGTTGAAGGTTAGCTTTGAGGGATGGCAAACAGCTCAGTGTCAGAAAAGGCAAGCAAAAGGGTAATAAAAACAGGAACTGGGAACATAAAAACAAAGGTTATCACCTCATTTGAAGAATTCTATTGTCACAGATTTCCTATAATGTACCTCTCAATTCACCTCCTAATTTGCCTGAGTTATTTATTATTCTAATTCCAGCTATCAAAAATCCTCTGGTAAAGCAGCTATTGGGAGAGCGTCAGACCCTGAAAGTGAAAAAGACTATGGATGCATTTAAGCAGAAGGAAGAATCACTGAGGTACCTGCCTGTTGCTTGAAGAGTGGGGAAGAAAGGCCTTGCAAATGAAAACTGGACTGAGGCTCGATGCAAAAGCAGACCCTTAATAATAATAGGGATCAGGTTAAGGGGAGACTCACCTAATCCAATGAGTGCTTGACTTGATATCCCCACCAACTGTGATTATATTGCTCCATATTGATTTCAGATATCATAAGAACATCTTAAATCACTCTATAATTATTTCTTCTACAGCATACTAAGCTAAAGCAACAATAAGGTGATGAAGAGTTGCTCTATTGAACTTTCAGACCATTTTTTATAAGATCAACTTATTTTTTATATATATGAGTGTTTTGCCTACATGTATGTCCACCAGATATGTGCCCAGTGCCCAAAGAGGCCAGAAGAGGGTTTTTAAATGTTTACTTTTCAAATGACTAAGGTCTTGTGTATGCTTGGAGAATCGTCACAGTCAACCTGACTAGATTTGGAACCACCTGGGAGAAACATATGAGCATGTCTGTGAGGGCAGATCCAGACAGAGGGAGGGCCTACCCTGAATTTGGGCAGCACTACCACATAAACTGGGGTACCAGATCAAATAAAAACAGAAAAATAAAAAGCGAGCAGAGCATCTACATTCATCTCTCTGTGCTTGCTAACCAAGGGGACCTCAAGTTCCTGCTGACACAACTAAAGCTGTTTTCACCACCACACACTTTCCTTGCCCCCTCAAACACTTAACTCTTTCCTGGACCTTGCTTCTGTTAGGTATTTGTAACAGAAGTGATTAACACACTAGGGAAGCACTCTATCACCAAGCCACATCTTAGCCTTTTTCAACTGAGACAGGGTCTCAAATAAGTTGCCCTGGCTAGGGTTTAAACTTCTGGGCTCAAATGGTCTGCCTACTCCAGCCTCTTAAGAATCTGGGATTACAGCCACACCAACACACCTGGGGCTCCAAATTAATTCATGGAGATGTTTTTATCTGGAATGTTTACTTACTCTATTTTGTGACAATAATACCTCTCTTTGTAGCCAACTGTCCTGTGACCAGGATTCTTTCTAATGTGAGGTAGCTGCTGGCTAGAGACTATGACAATATTACCTTTTCTCTATTTTTACCCCAACAAGTCATTGGAAAAGAACAAGATAATCTATTAAAAACTATGGTTGCCCTACAGTTATGGGAGATGGCATCATGGGTAAAACTGCACGTTGCATATTTGAGACCTCTTTTTGTTAACTTCTTTCCTTAGGAGCGTATGATTCTTTCAAAAGATCAAAATGAGAAGCAAAACTTAAAGCTGTCTGAAAAAGTTATGTTCAAACTAATCACAACAAGCTAACACCAAATCTTACTACTGGATAATTAGTCTCAAAGCAGAGAGAAAAAGATGGTCAGTAGGGAAACTAAAAATGCCTAATAAATGCCTGCTCAACCCTCACTGATGGGGGAACAGCAACATTTGTTTTCCTATAAAGTAAAATGTAAATCCCACACAAAAATAATAAAATTAAAATTAATAAATTCATCTCACAGTTCTAAGATCTAGATGACCCATCAACTTTTTATCCAAGCTGAAATGCTATTCATTTTAAGACACTATATTTTATGTACCATTAGGAAAGAAACAAACTTTGCCAAGTCACTATGACACAGTACCTAGACAGTCGTGACATTAAAGAGTAGTTTTTACTGGATTCACAACTTTAGATTTCAGGCCACGAATGGTTTGCTTCATTGCTTTGAGGCTGTGGTGGCACATCACGGTGGAAGCATACATTGGTGGAACAAACACCAACAGGGAAAAGACACAGAGATGAAGAGGATCAGGGGCCCCATGGTCCCTTTCAAAAGCATTCCACCACTGATCTAAACACTGCCCACTAAGTCAATTTTTTTAAAAAGTTCCTACCATCTATGAATAGAGCTAAGCTGTGAACCATATATTAAACACATGAGACTTTAGGGAAGTATCACAGAAGGTGACTCCACAGGCTAGGGTGAAACAGGGTGGTGAGTTAATTAACCCAGAGAGGTGACAGTGGTTTGGCTTAGGTGACCAAAGAGTAACTGGTCAGATTATGGATGTATCTCAGATGAAGAGTTGACAAGGCTTGCTGATGAGAGATACAAGCTAAAAAGGAGTCCAAAGCACTCTGGACAGGCTGGCTAAGGCTGGGAAGATGCCAAGAGAATGAAGAACTGGACTGTAGACATATCAGGTTTTACAGTGGCAGCACGACAGTCAAACATGGCCAAGAAGACCACTGAAACTGAGTAAAAAATTATGAAATGAGAATCATTAACCTCGGTTGTTTAAGTGGCATTTAAAACCGAGAGACCAAATCATTTGGGAGTAAGGGAAGCTATAGAAGAGGATGGAGGCCCTTAATATGAACGGGCTGGGGCCACTGACAGGGAGATCAAAGAACTGGCAAGAAGCACCCTCCAGGGAGCCAGGGGCATCTGGAGACCAAGTGAAGAAACTGATTTAGAGAGCATATGATAAGCTAACAAACACTGGAGACTTCCCATTGAATTTCAACTGTGGAGGTCCTGTCTGTTTTTGCCATGGGAGAAGGGGACATCTAGCTGCAGGGCATGGGAGAATAGGCACAACAGGCAGTTCTAAGAGATGAAAAATGGCATGGGGGCTGTAGGGGGTGTGAGTGGGAGAACAAATACCACTAGGGAACACAAGGCTAATTACAGGCACCCTAATTAGCTGACAGATGGTAGAATCCAGTGCACCATTAAGAGGCTGCCCTTCACCTTCAGGAAGGTAGGATGAAAAGTAGATATAGCACTGATGGAGGTGGACTAGCACACCTCCAAATACAGCTTATGAACTTTTCTTTCAAGTGTATCTACTTACTTTCTGTGTCATGTCTGCTTAAGATTTACTCTTTAGACCTGAGTGACTCAGATCTCCTATACAGCTGCTATTGTTGCTGCTGCCACACTGGCCAAAAGAAGCTCACAGTCTCAACGCACTCTAACAAGAATGGCAGAAGGTATGGACTCCAGGAGGGAGGGGCAAAGGAGGGTGCCAAGGGAGAAGTGGGTATAATGGCAATTAAGACTGACTGAAAAATTACGTATGTTAACACATAAAAATTTAATAAAAGACTTTGCTGTTGATGTTACCCTGAATAATCTGTAGCTATACATTGAAATTCCTACCAAAACTTAAACCATAAGCATTCCCAAATGGTGCTTGTACGCTCTTTTGGTTTATATAACTAAGAAATATGATGAACTCTGAGCAAAAGTGCATCAATACTGAATAATACTACAACCCCTCTATAACAACCACAGTATCTAAACCTTGGGTATTTTCATCACACTGCTTGTTAATACCCAAGTATATGGCTTACTCAGATATGTCACATGCATCCATGTGACAAACGTCAGATTGAATATGTCTCTGTAATTGACCCTGATGGTTCTAATTAGCAGCAACACCAAGGGGTGCCTCTCAAAAAGAGTTGGCAATTTGGCAATCACCAGGTAGAATCCATCTGTAGTCACACAAAAGAGGCTGTTTTGGGAACAGAAGACAGACATCAAATTCTACCACTGAGTACCTTGAGTTCTAGACAAAACAGGTACCTACATGTGAAATTAACATTTATTTGTTGCAAAAATTCTATACACCAATTACTGTAAATAGCAGCATCGAAATTTTTAGATCATTATCAATGACAAAAGAATTTGACCTGGGGAACCTGAATGAGTTTAAAACGTTTGAAAACAGCCAAGTGGGAATCAAAATACAGACTGCCCAACTCTACCAGATGCAGGCTGTGTAACTGGGCATCTTATTGCACCTCTCTGTGCCTGCCTCAGGTTTGTTTTTTTTGTTTTGTTTTTGGATTGTTTCTAGAATTAAAGTGGACAAAAGTACCTATATATCAAGAACTAGAGGAACATGTCAATCTGATATGCAAAAATTATTATAAACTTGTAACTCTCCATCTTAAATTTTAAAACTGACCCCCCGCCCTAAAATAATTAGGAAGAATTAGCACAGGTAATTCACCAAAGCAAGGGGGTAAGAATGTTACATATCCTTAAGACATCAACTATAATACAAAATTTGAAGGCAATAAATATGTAATTCCCAAAGCTCATTTTAAGATGGCTTTACTGTGTTGATGCAGCCTCAGGCTCTTTCATGCTCATCTCTGAGGTTTCATGCTTTCTTTTGCAACTCTAGAAGGACAATTGCATAAAATGTTATCTATTGAACCACAGAGGAGATTCCACCCTCTATGGAAATGGTGCTGTGAGGGCTCTCCACAGGAAAAGAAACAGAGTTAAGGAAATTTAGTGCTTTCCCTAAAGTTAAATAAAGAACAACAAGTGAGACTAGCAACCAAACCAGGGTTACAAACTCCTAGGTCAGCCATCTCTGCCCATGGAATTTGGAAATTATTGGAATGACTCCTGAGAGCCATCATGCTGTATAGGTACAGTGTCTTTCCTCTTTATTTTTCCTTTTACTGCTTATTTTGTGGGTTTTTTGTGGATTTTGAGGCACATGCACATGCGTAAGTGTGTGTATGTGTGTTTGCATGTAGTGCTGGGGATGGAAACCCAGGTACCCCTGCGTACTAGGCAAGTGCCCACCAGTAAGCTGCATCTTCAACTGTATAATCATATTTTCTTTGCAGAATCCAGAAATCCCTAGGGGAGTTCTTAGAGGACTTTCAACATGCCCAGTTCTCCCTGCCTTCCCTCCTCTCAGGTGACAGAACTCTAGAGGATACTTAATTCAGGCCTGTCCCGATGCTCTGTATTTCAACCCCAGACTGAGTAAACACGTAATGGGAAGGAGACAGGTGACAAGAATTCAAGATGGTCTGAGCTGATTGCCATTTCCAAAACTCTACCCATATTGAAGAAGAAACAGATGTGACCTCACAAGGGGAAAGATTGCAAAGTATGAAAATGTAAATTTGGGATCTGAGATCTCCCAAGACCAGCTGAGGCAAGCCCAGGTAGGTAGGCAACAGCTGGGTGCTTCAGCAAGGCTGATTGTTGATTGACTTAATCTAGTTAATCCGTTAATCCAGTTGTCTTTGGCTTGATTGGCTTTTGTGGCTGTGGGGGCGGAGTTATCCTCCCAGCTGGTATAAAAGGTAGGGTTGTGTGAGGCTTGAGATCTGAGATCTCCCAAGACCAGCTGAAGCACAGGTACCAGGGCACAGGCTAAAGAGCCCTTCCCAACGCCCCCCCCCACGCCAACTGGGATTACAAAGGCATCTGAAGGAGGCAAGCAAAGCAAGCCTTCAACACAGTGAAGAGGCATTTAGGACTCAGATTGGAATACAGGCAAGGAGAAGCCCATATGCCAGGAACACGAAGAAGAGACAGCACAGAAAAGGGGCAGGATAATCCTGCATCAAGCTCTACCAACCCTATGGAAGATTCCTACAGTGGGATCCCCGTGGGGATGGCCCAGGACACAGATATCAGAAACACAATTGGGAACATATTTAAAGAACTACAAGATTATAAAGAGCAAATCAATGAACTAAGAAAAGAGAATGAAGAACTCAAGAAGGACCTAGAGAGAGAGAATGACAAACTCCAAAGCCACTAAGAACTAGAGGGAGAAAAAAAAAAAAAAAAAAAAAAAAAAAAAATGGTATCCCTCATCTGTGGATGTAGTGCCAATTACAGGCAGTATTCTTGTTGTGGGACCCCCTGAGCTTTTGTCCAAAGCGGTTGGGCGTAATGAATATTGGAAACAGCAACAACAAGCAACTGCAACAACAACAGAAAGGACTGCATCAAAAGAACTAACTGAAACATGAACTTCAGCTCAAAACAGTCAACTCCTCATGGAGAATACTTATGAGAAGGACTGAAGAAAGGATGAAAGTATATTTAAGCCAGATGGGCATGAGCTTCTGCAGGGTGGGGACTGTCGGGACATGGGTCTTGATTTGTTAAAAAATAAAAATTTATGTGGAAAAAAATACTTGCCGTTTTAAGAGTAGTAGATAAGGCTCCTTTATGTACTATTAATATTATTTCATTTCCTGGTTACATTTCCTTTAGTACCACACAGTAGCTATATTTTTTGGTTGTGACTGACTGGAAGAAATGAAGGTGCATGAGTTATATTTATTAATGGATACAGGTTCATAAATTCTGAGTTTAGGATTCAGTGACCTCAGTTAAATGGGTTACTTTGATTATTTGTCAGTAAAGCAATTTCAGTCAGTCAATATTTACCCAGCACATCCATTTGTGTTTCCTTATTAACAGCCAAAATAACTTTTGGGTCTTATGCTGAAGGAACTGAAAATCCCTATGAATGAAAGGTAACAATAAAATAAATTAAATATTTTTTTTTTATTTTTTGTATATATATATGAATTGTTTTAATCATTAGGAAATAGTAATGACAATTTATATTTTTTATGCCTTTTCGGCTGGTGTTTGACTTCATTGGCCATTCCGTTCCGATCCTTCTGGTTCTGTTTCTATGTGTACTAATTACCTTCTAATTGGCTTTGGTTTTTTGTCTGTTTTGTTTTAAAGTTTTTTTCATATTTATTTTATATGTATGAAAATATTTTGCTATGTCTGTAAGTGCAGCCATCCATGTTCAACAACTACAGAACCAGAAGAGGGTTGTTGGAGACCCTTGAACTGTAGCTCCAGATGGTGGTTTTTAACTTCCATGTGGGAACTGTGATTTCAGGTGCGTTTGATATAGATGTCCTATTTAACACTGAGCATTCTTATTGCTTTTCTGTTTTATTATTTTTTATGCATATTTTCTGCTTTTAACTTTTTACTATTTATTTTTAGGTTTGTGACCATTTGTTTTTTAAACCCACTATAACCCATCTGTCCTCCTTCTCTCTATATCTTATAGCTTTCACATCCATCTAATTTATTCTTCCTTTTTCTTCTCAATTTTATTAACTCCTGCTTCTAGGAAAAATTAACTGATGCTTCCTTTACGTAGACATCTTGGTCGATTTGCGAGTGTACTGTTGTACTGCCTTTTTGAAATCTCATTCACAGATTCCAAATATAAGTATTGAATATCCCATGTTTGTTTTTTTTTTTTTTTTTGTACTTCTGACTTATAGTTTGTGCACCGTGTCTTGCAATGCTGCGGAGGTCCAGAAGAGGGCGATGGATTTCCCCTGAAACTGGAGTTATGTTTGGTTGTTAGCTGCCATATATGGATGTTTGGAACTGAACTGTAGTCCTCTATTAAAGCACTCTTATTCCTGAGCCATCTCACTTGCCTGTTCTTGTTTTTGGCAGCTCATTCCCTTCCTGCCTGGTATAGGAAACCAGTTTCCAGGTAAACTCAAATATTCTATTTTATTTATTATTTATTGTATTAGTATTCCCCACCTTTTTTTTTTTTTCTTGTAGCCCAGGCTGGACTTTCTCGATGCCAGTTCTTGGTCTTGAAATCACAGGTCCACTGTTTCTGTCCAACTCTGGGTCTAGCATCTGTAACCAACCTGGCTGCCAATTATTTTCTATGCACGTTGATAATCTTTCATGTGGATTCACTTGCCATTATTTTAGATTTGATTAGGGAGTTACTCCTGGATTGTGTTAGTAATTCTTCGTTTTAAGACATTAAGCTTAATCGGGTTCTGTCTCTCTGTGTTTGTATAGTTGTGCTCATGTATGCATGTGCACAGTACATGTTAGCAGATATGGATATGGCGAGCATTGACTTCGCTCTTCCTTTTGCCGAATGCGTACCATTCTTAACAACTAGTGTGCTAGGTCCTCCGAACATTCAACTCATCCCTTTCTGGGATGGCATAGACTGGTTTGAGTGATGCTCCTTCAGCCTCATCTTGCTCCCATCCTGCTGTTTCCCGGTTGTGGGTTTGTGGGGATAGCTTTATCTTGGTATGGATTCTGTTGTTCAGACTCGTACATTTCTCGGCGCTACATAGAACTTTGGCCCATGTGATCTTTTGTCATAATCCAACAGTTGCCTTTCTAATAGGTTTTTATAATTCATCGATCAAGCCCCAATTACAGTTCTGACGCTAGCTCCTGTTGCGATTTTTGTATCGTTTTCTGATATTATAACTTTTTTGTTTTCTAGTTTCAATATTTTTATTGTTTTGTCTCTGTTATGTTGCTTAGAAATGTGTTACTTATTCTGGTTGGTCTAGTTTGTTGTGTGCACCTCTATGTCGTGTGCCAATTGCAGCCGTGCGAGTTCAGAGTCCTGAGTTTTGGTTCCTGCTTGGAAACTGGTATGTTTATCACCTCATGTAGATATATTTGGATTATTCAGACGGTTCTCGGCCGCATTTTGTGTGTGTATGGTGATTCCGTCCTCGGTTTCTCCCTGTATGTAGAGGGTGTCGTTCTCGTCTCGTCTTAACTCGCTGCTCATCTTCAGCCCCTGTTTACTGAGTGATATCATAACGTGGTTAAATGTGACTCGCTCCTCTCGCTCTCAGTAGCTTTTTGTGTGTGTGATTACTTTATTTATAATGTTGACAGTGAGTTTCTCTCTTCTATGTATGCCTCACCGTACTCGCCATGTCAGTGTCTGGCTAATGGTTATACTGTGTTATGAATCAACGTGGTTTGTTCCTCATATAGTGAATCGGTGTGGGATGCAATGTATGGTCTATGTTACCACTCCCTGTTAAGCCTTTCTATCTTCCCACCTTTCATGCCCCTCTGCTATATTATCTCTATTGTAATCTGCTTCTCCTAAAAGTATCTTTAAATACATGTCTGTCTTCATACTACTTATTATTTCCTGTGCTTGTGCGTCTCCTGTGATTCTTTTGATGTAGAATTTTATTGGCGATTGATTTAGTGTCTGAATCAATTTACTCATTTGTATAAATTTCGGAGATCAATTTCTCAAGGTTTCAGAAAGGCATCTGGAATGTTTGAACTCCAGTTAGTCCCTGTTCAGACCCCTACTCTTTTATCAATATTGTACTATGGGATTGTGAAATCAGATGCTGCATATGCGATCCTAAGGTTCTGTGTTGTGTTGTTTTTGCTGATGTGGATTTTAGTTCCTCATATTGCTTACTGCTGGGTTACATCCATGGGTGGCTTTCTTATTTAGAGTCGCCAGAGAGGCTCCGTGCCCTAGTTTATAAGTCTCTTATGTTACTTCATATGCTGAGTGCAGTTTCGCTTTCTGATGCATTTGTCGCTCGATCATGTAATCTGAGTCTTACCTGTGTTCCTTGTTCTCACATACACTTTTTGGAGGGGTTTCTCTATAATATTTGCACATCTTAAGTACATGCTCTAGTATATTTTTATATTCTTGAGCTTCGCGCTCTAACTCCTGATCTTTATGTTGTTCTGCGGTGTGCCTATGTTTAATCAGAGTTATTTCATATTTGTTTAGTTGTAACCCCATCTAGTGTCCATATTGCTTAGATGCTATTTTTATTTTTCTCTTCATATTACTGCTTTTGTCTCCTTCCGTCTCCTAACCGTTGCTTGTGTGTGATTAGGGGAGGATTATTGTGGATCATTCTAGTACTCAAAGGCCCGGACTAGGCGATAAGAGATAGTAAACAGGGCCTCCCACAACAAAGGTATCCTAGAACTCTTTCTTTTTTACCATATTCTGCTAATCCTTTTGCCTCTTCATCTTTCGTTAGTCTCTAGATTGGTAGGTTGTCGTCTATATACCTATGCCATTACCACCAACGTGGTGTAGCTCTACCATGTGAAGTTTAGGATTGTTTTATCTCTTACTTCTTAATGTAGGAAGCATTACTAATTGAGGGTTTTTCTAAATAATACTGTCTAAATGTAGATATCTATGATCTTTTGAAGGATTTGCCAGTGATATGTGTGATTTTACCCACAGAGTGTCCTGTCTACTTTTATACTAAACTGACAACCAATCTTATTATAATTAGATTGGGTTTTTGGGTTTCCAATGAATGTTTTACCTCACATATAAAAATTTATAAAAAAAATTATTAAGCTCGAGAAATCTGACTTAGAACCCATGTGTACCCACAGTGCATTGGGCTATTGCAGCACAGAAAACAAGACTTGGTCCTTGGGCTTCCATTTCTTTGTAGGGGCTCTACCACAAGGCATCAAATAATTTTCATTTTGTAAACTTAGTAAATTGCCAAATTCTTATGAGATTGATTTAATATGTTTATGTTGTTTCTACTCCATATAATTGACATTTTGTTAATCTTTCTCCAGAATATACCTGTGGTAGAATCTAATATATATAATTGTATTATTAATAATGTATAATAGAGGGCTAGCAATTGTAGGGTCTGGGTTTTGAGAATGTATTTGCTTTCTCTATAAATTTATTTACATACATGTCCTGATGCTTCCAGTGTCAACTTGAACACCTGTGTGTTGAGTGTAACATTAATTGGGGAAGTTTTGTGTTGGAAGGTCGCCTGATTAAGGCGCACTCTATGTTGTGTGATCTCTCTTACTTGCCTCTCGCTTTGAGATAGATACGCTCGGCGCAGAAGGGTTGCACACCAATTTTTGTCCGGAGATGGTGCCACCGTGCGGCAATGGTTTGTGTGTGTATGAAGGGTGGAGACCCTCATCTCGCCCTAGGCGAATGAGAAGCCCGTAATGCTAGCTCTCTCTCTCCATGGTTGCTACTGCTTCAGCTTCCTCTATCTTACAGAGGTTCATGGCTTGCCATGAGTTGCCACCACACCTCTACTTGTGCCACTCCAAAAGGGGAAACTGGTTAAGATAATCAATTTGTGATCAAGGAGAATGTAGAGTATATTGATAATCCTATTTCTCCACAATAGATGTATTGGTGAGGTGGTGCTATTTGTTCACAGCAATGAAAAGGGGCACTTGTGAAAATATATATTTGGTGGTTGGAAATCATATTGCGCGGAACTATAAATATATGCCGCCATCAAGTTTTCATTCGTAGAATGTTGTCTCTCAGATAGATTTCCTACAATTGAATTCGTGGGGTATTTAAGATGCTGGTAATGTTTGGAGTCTTTCTTCTCGCCGCAGTGACATTAAATGCCTTTCAGTAAGGGTTTTTGCGTTATCTAGTTCAGCTTATGGGCTTAATTTAGTTTCCAATATTCCATAGTTTGGCTTATCTTTTGTCTGCGTGATTGACTATGCAGTCTACATAACATGGCGGTGCAGATTATTTCTACTATAATATTCAGATTACATCTACTTAAAATACCCACATATAGTGAGGGTACTGTATTAATGTAGGGTGTAATGGTAAGCACACCGTTTTTCCCCCACGTTGTGTGGTGGCAGGGCTAAGGCTGACTACTCTGTTGGCTCCAAGGCCATAGGTGGTGTGTGTCTTACATTCGCGCGCTTCCAAGGACCAGCTTGGGGTGGTGCAGGGAGCACAACCATCTCGTACATTCAATAAGCCACAAACACAACAAATAATCCGCAGGATAATAAAATGTAAAGAAAAACGTTTTTTTTTGTTGTCGCTTTGTAATGGATCTGTGACAGATAGAGGGTTGGTGCACTAGTGAATTGTAAAATATTTATATTCCTTGTTTTTCTGTCTTTAAAGTCTATATGATATGCTTGCTATAAGTTGAAGTATAATTACTTATATAACTAGTATTTTATGAGGGTATATATTGAACTATTTCGCTGGACATGCCTGGCTGGCCATGGGAGGACAAGGCGGTGTTGAATATTATCATTGAGACTCGCAACTTGGTGTTAGGTGGACAGTTGTGACACTTGCCAATGAATGGGACGTGGGAGCATGAGCTTGGGTCTATCTTTGAAAGGCCAGGGTGTAGTATTCGCATAGGGAGCAGCGGCTGACGCTTCCTCCAGTCCGTGCTCTTTCTTTTCTCTCTTCTTTGCCTGCTCTTTCTTGTACCTCTATGGGGTAAGTCTGTGTTTTTGTTTGTGTGTGGTGGTGGTTTAACTGTACAGCCCCTCTTTTATAGAATCTGTGTCACTCGTTTTGTGGGCAGACACAGTAAGCAGGGCAGGCTGAGTGAAATATGCTGCTGTTACCTTACTCTTATGGAGAATCGAAGCTTTTGGGCTTTGGCGGATGCTGATGCCTATTTATTGCTGTATTAGGGAGATCATGGTCTCCAGAGTGCTTTGACTGGCATTTCGTATGATGGTGTCTTCTTTTGTCATGGAAGAAAACAGCTTTTAAAACTATTTTCATACTAGAGAAAAATTTCAATTCATACTTGGACTGCTAATTAACTCTGAGACTAGTTTTACTGTATCATTTCTTTCTGTTCAGCTCAGGGCGTGCATCATACAATTGCTGTGTTAGCCGATGTAGTGATGCTCTCTGGCACCGCAACTACAAGGTTGCTAGACAAGCCCATGAGCCAGTAATTTATGAAAAGACGTCTCTCGGGTTATATATTTTAGTGATGTGGACTTGTGCAGTTACAGGACAAATTCTAAACAGTTTGGGGGCTGGAAGAGGTGCGAGGCGCGTACTTGTTAAGCGTAAGTGTGAGCGGATTGCTCCTTTCGCCAGAGGACTCCCAGATGTTGTTCGGTAATCTCACTCTGCCACAGGGCGGGACACCTTGGGACCGAGTCCAGTAACTCCATTCCAGGGGGACAGACTGTGTGCGAAGGTTGCCAGGCGAATTGCTGTTGCCTGCCCTCCTTTCTCGAAGACCAATACCGGCTGTCATTAAACGGGGGTGCAGACGGCAAAGGGTAACCGATGGGACGATGGTGATCATTTGCATACACTATGCAAAGGTACAGAACTAACGTGAGGGAATAAGAATCAAACGATAAAGTACATAGAGAATAAAAGGTTTAAGCTCGAGTGTCCTCTGATGATGCACCTTTTTTCCTTTAGAAGTTAGATAACTGACATCATTTTAAGATGTTAAAAGTGGTGGTGTCTTTTTGATGTGTGTCGGATTGGTGGTGCTGTCATCCTCATGGTATTGCGTTATCTGTGATGCTTGTTTTGGTGGCAATATCCACGGTTCCATTGCGCATGTTCCTTTGTGGCAGCAGAGTCTTTCAGTTGAACCTACCATTGGCTAAGTAAGTTGTGCATCTCTCTGGTTAGTGCTACAGTGCGGTAAGGCAAGTAGACTCTCAGGATAACAGTTCCATGTGGTACGAGTGTTTGCCACGGAGTATAGTCGTGTCCGATGTGCAGCATTAGGTATTAAGTCAGTGCACACAGGAATGATCTGATGGAAGGGCAGTTTGAGTGAAAAGACAGCCGTTTACGTAAGTTATCGAAAGCCTTTATGGGTTGGGTGTCATCACTATTATTCAATCTGTCGTGATTGTGTCTTGCACTAAGTGCATAATTTCATCTTTCTTTTGCCGGTCCATCATGTTTTATTAATGGCAACTGAGAAGAGTGCATGGCAGAGTAAGCCTGTTTATTCAAGTTGGCTAGTAGGAATATGTACTCGGCTATGGGACTGTGATGGATCCAGGCATCAATATCAAGTGGTTAGTCTCGTCATTGAGAGACACTAATATTAGTCGAGGTGTTGAATAGCTCATTAAAGCACTCTAATTTATTGTATGGACTGAGGAAAACTGTGGTGTTGTGGTATATTAGGACTAAATAGGTGTGCAGAAAAAATTTAGGTGGTGAAATATACAACAGGTTTCTCATTTCTATGATGTATTTGGGACTTATGTATATGGCTTGAACAGTTACTATGGTAGCGAGTAGATTAAGATTAAATTTTCGGTACTTGAAGTGACCATTTAGGTAATAAAGTAAGTGCACTTGGTCATAGTGGTTTAGTATGGTAGTGGTAACGATTGATGGGATGATAAGAGTAGTATTCCGTAGTCTGCTAAACGCTTAGGTAGCTGGGGGTTTTGTGGTGTGATTGAGATGTTTGTGAAGTTTGAGGAATGAAAAACCTTCATGGGCAGCATTTTTGATGCGGATTCATGATGTGCTTTCTGGTTTTTTGTACTCTGGTTGCCGCTGTCTCTAAATAACTGTCCCCTTTGCTTAGATTTTTTTTACTGAAAATTTGTCTGTGAGTTCTTCCCATTTAACTGATGTGGGAAATCACATCCCACGTTGCATCAGACCAAGGTTTCTGGGGATGGTGAATTGGGTAGACCCTTTGGTTGTGTCTTGATTGGTGGCCTTGTATACGTATGGGGTTCAAAATGAATATGACCCAGGGACTTGATCTTTAGAGGGGTTGTGGCTGGGTGCCCGGATACCAAGGTTGAGCGTATGATGCCCACGTTGCTGCGAGCTTGTGCGTTCATTTCGCTGGAGCCAGACCTGATCGTCCAGCTGCCAGGCTAGGTGTGTGCGGTGGGTGCTCTCGTGCCTGTGCAGTGTGTGTTGGTGGCGGTTGGATGCGTCGCCCTCTCTCTCCGTCACCCGTGCCAGGCCCCACCGCCCAAAATCGTGACTGCTGTGTGGTGTGATGTCATGCTAGTGCGCGACGTGTGCTTGCATGTCCCTTTCCTGTATACGTCTTTCGTGCGTGGTGTGCAGTGTCACGGCGATCTGTGTGTGCGACTTGCTATGACTTAGTGTGCTGGTGATGGTGCGCTGTGACATGACCATGAGTGTCTTGCATGAGGCGTCGCGTGGTTGCGGTGTCTTGTTGCGCTGACCTGTTTGTGTACTGTGGCCCCCAACGTCCAATGTTGGTTTTGTTCTTTACCATGGCTTTGGGGTTGGAGATGCGAGTGTCAATGGCAGCTGAAAATGTGAAGAGAGACAATCTCGGACAACATCCGTGGATAGAGGGTGACTTGTTAGAGATCTATTTTTTAAATAATTTGAAGAATAATTATTCAATTTAAGAGTGTTTTTTTTTTTTTTAAATCTCATTATTTATATAATTTATCTATTGTTTATGGAACTGGGTTTATGCTGATGTGTGTGTTTTTAGCCGTGGGTGTTCTTTTGCAGTGCTGGGGAGTCTTTCGTGTGAGAGTGAGGATGACGAGAACTGTGTAGTTTATATCAGTGGTTGATGTATGATATTTGTCTGTGGAGATACTAGGGGTGCCTCTTTGGAGCACGCGTCTTCTCAGAGGCGAGCATTATAGTGTCTTTCATTACTGAGCACTATCCTGCCGAAGGGTCATATGCTTCTTATATTTTATTAATAACAACCCTCTATTTCTTGTTCATATATTACATATATGATCTGAAGGTACTCATGTCTCCCATGAGAGTTCATGTGACCCGTTCTTGCCATGCCGCGGGATCAGGCCTAGTTACAGGTTGTATGGAATCTTGCCTCTGGGAGAGCGTGGAGAGTTTCTAGAATTGGATTTCGTACCGGTTCTTCGGCCAGCATCCGGATAGGCGTGATGGGGTATCGAACCCGGTGTCCTCATTTGTGCGCGGGTCGGGTGCCTTAAAACGCTGTAGGCAGTCTCGATTTCCTCTGATTGGTAATTGACTTGTTATTATGTCAAATGTGCTATGACTTTGATGAAAGAGGTATGCAGTTAGAAAGAAAGGGCGTGAGTTAGAGTGGATGGGAAAGAGCAACTGGGAGCCTTGTTTCAGAGATATTTTATGTTTTTTGTACAATAATTATTGTTTTTTGTTTTTTTTTGGTGAAGTGTGTGTGTGTGTAGTGTTGTGTGTATGNAAAAAATCAAAAAAAAAAAAAAAAGAAAAAAGAAAGACATCATGAGCTTTTCAGGTAAATTGCTGGAGCTAGAAGTTATCATGCTGAGTGAAGTAACGGAGTCCCAGAAAAACAAACGACAAATGGTATCCCTCATCTGTGGATGTTAACACCAATTACCTAATTGTATGGCAAACTGAGCAATGTCAAAGTTATCTGAAAACAACTGTGCTCTTATATTGTGACTCCCTCAAAAAAATAATAAAAATATTTTTCAAAAATAAAAGAAAATGTAAATTTGTATCATGCATCCATTATGTGCCCTGGAGATCAGTAAATGAAATATTGATGTGTGCTTACAATGTACAGTCTCATAGCTAGGTTCTGGGACAGGAGACACATGTGATAGAGACCTTGTCCTTCAGAATTCATGATGCAAATATGGAGACCTGGTACACAGATGAGGAAAGAATAGATGTATCTCAAAGGTACAGGGCTTGCCCAGCACCAGTGAAGGCCTGGGCTCCAACCCCAACACCACAAGGCAACAAACAAAACAAAAATCCGGGAAAGACAATGAATAATCTAAGGAAACATGAGGCTTCCAAATGACTAGACTAGACTATACTCTAAGGTTTGAAATGCTTTCTTCAAGTGAAACTTGGAAAAAATCCCAACATGAAACATAGAGCAGAGAATGTTCTGGTAGAAGACAGGAGCCCCTGCTAGCAGTTCTGTTCTCTGCTGCTGCCTGCCTCCAGCCTCAACCTCCCACAGTGCTCAGCCTTCAGAACATTCAAGAATGGGAGGCACAGTGTGTGTTCAAAGATGGGCAGCAAAGACTGCCAAGACATAAGGGTAAGCCCAGGTGCAGTGCCCCAGATGGTCTTTGGAAACAGCAAAAGCTTATGACTGTCAGGGATAGGAGAATCAGAAAAGACTGGTACCACCACTTCCTCCTTTTGGCTTCCTTTTTCCTTCATTTCTTTCTTTCTTTGAGAGAGGAGAGCTTCAGTGTTAAGCACCCTTACTTCCACCCCCAAAGTGCTGGGATTAGAGGCATGCACCATCTACCCTAGGTTATGACTCCATCTTTCTGTCTACATTTCTCAATCCTAAAGAGGTTGAAGTAGGCTGAGCTAGTGAGTGATGCACCATAGGCCAAGGAGGTACCAGAAAAAAAGAAATGCTCAGACACATAGCCCATGGAAAGCGAGTCCCACTCTCCATCTCAACCAAGCATCATGACCCAGTTCCCACCCAAGATTCTCCATCCCATGGCTAGAGCCCTGTGAAGAGAAGCATGTGAAATAGGGGGATCCCAACCAAGGTATCCACAAAGGCCAAAATAACCAAAACAAAGGATGGTGGCAGGCCATCCTTTGTTTTGGTTATTTTGGCCTTTGTGGTTTATCGCGGTCAGCAACTCTCAGCACTCTCTCCTTAGTAACTTAGCCATGTGGGGACACAGATCTAAAGAGCTGAATTTTGAGAAAACCATGGAAGGGTTTGTAACTGTGCAGATGGAAGAGGAGGCGCGGTAGAATGTAAGGGCTGCGATTGGGGTGAAAGGTGAAACTACAACAATATAGACTGGACACTTATTTGATCAACTTGATTGAACATACAACACACCCCCCCCCCAGCTGGATGGTGGGACCCATGAGCTGTATGGGTTTGGGCACAACTGCTCGCAAATTGGTTTGACATGAAGGATGCTTGTACTCACAAATTATCACTTATTGTTAAAAAAAAAAATGAAAACAAAACAACAAAAAAAACCCAGAAAGATGCAGAAAAGTTACGGCAGAATGCATGATCTGGGATGGGTAGGGGTGGGGCGGGGTGAAGGGAAGGGGATATACGCCTGAACTGAATTGGAAAATGATGTATGAAATACACAAAGCATCAATAAAAAAAAAAAAAAGAAAAGAACAGGTCCACAAGATGGTGCACAGTCCCTCCATTAGAGAAGAATCTAGCCCTGTCTTGATTACAACACTGCTCCCAACAAGTTGCTCAGGGTCTAACATAGGTAGAGTCTCAAAATACAATGTAAAATTAGTACATGAAGAGCCAGATATTGCATTAGGCAGCAAGTCATATGCCAACGTCTTTGATATCTCCAACAGCAGAAAACTGTAGCTGAGGGGTGTTGGATGTATAGCTCAGCAATAGACCATTTGCCTAGTATATATAAGGACCTAGGGTTCAATCTCAAATACATTGTGCCCAAACACCCTCCCCCCTCAAAACAACAACAATAAACAACCTCACACAGTCAGTGGGGAAATTGTGTGTGTGTGTGTGTGTGTGTGTGTGTGTGTGTGTGTGTGTGCACTTATGTGTACATGTTGTGGGATGGTACATTCGCAGACCACACACAAGTCAATGTTTAGAGTTCTCCTGGAAGTGGAGTTACAGATGGTTCTCAGCCGCCATGTGGGTGCTGGGGATCGAACCCGGGTCCTCTGCAAGAGCAGTCAGCACTCTTAACCACTAGGCTATCTCTCCAGCCCCGCTTCCTGCCCTTTAGAATCCTGCTTCTTCCAGAGAACTACAAAAAATGTGTGCATGCTCTTCAGCAAGACTGACTGACTGGACACCAAGGGATTCACCTGTCTCTGCCCCCTTAGCAAAGATGCATATATATGTATCCATCTTTTACACGAGTGAGGAGATCCAAACCCATTTTCTTGTGTTTATGCAGCAAGTACTTTACCAAATGAGCCATCTACTCAGCCTACATGTCTGATGTTACTGAGCCCGCTGTCTGCAACTCCAAGAGGGTCAGATAGTTCTGAGCTGAAGAGTTCTATCAAGAGAATCTAACAGGTCAGAAGGAAACAAATATCAGTATGCAACTTCAACCACTGAAACCAGGCCCTTCAGAGCTCGAGAACCTGTGGCTCTGAAGTGAGTGTGAGCACATCCTAGGAATTCTAGGACTAAACAAAGTCCTGCTTGCCTCATTGAAAGTCCTCACAACTATGAAGCTGACACTATGGAAGAGCCATATAAAGTGTGGGCCAAATTTAAGGGGAAACACAAATGGTGGAACTGAAGCAGTAGTTTTCCCCAGAAGGGTTTAGATTTATCTCTGCTGCCTCTTTAAAGATATTTTATGGTAGAAATTCTCACAACATACAAAAAGTAAAGAACCCCATTTGTACCTTAAATCAACTTCAAATGTTTTCCTCATTTTGCTAAGTTGCTTTCATCCCTCCCCCACTGAAATTTTCAATCATTTTAAAATTTAATATTTGTACTGAATAGGTTAAGTGCCACAGATCAGAACTTCCTTTTTAGAAGCAGACAAATTATAACTTGAGCCAAGTTTTTTAAATTAGTAGGAAAATAAGAGATTGCGAATGTAAATCTTTCCTAGGCCAAAAGGTAGATTTGTTTGTTTTGTTTTGTTTTGTTTTTGAAACAGTGTCTCACACTGTGGCCTAGGCTAGCCAAGAACTCCATTTGTAGTCTAGGCTACCCTGAAATTTATGGAAATCCTTCTGCTTCAACCTCCCAATTTTTAAATCTTTTATTATATTTACTTATGTATGCATGCATGCCACAGAATGCACAAAGGAGAAAGGACAACTTGTGGGAGGCAGTTCTCTCCTTCTACCATGTGGGTACAGGGATTAAACTATCAGGTTGTCAGGATTGGTGACATACTTTTTTTTTTTACCCACAGAGCCATCATTATAACTTTAGAGATATTTCTAAGGCACCATTTTCTAGAGTTAGGTTGTTTTATAGTTTCCTATAGCAGTTAAATGATTAACAAATGAAAAGTTAATATTCAATTACCTATAAACAACAGTAATCTCCAGTTCCATGTTCTACATGTTTTTTGGGGGGGAGGGGGTCTTTTGAAACAGGGTCTCCCTATAGACCCAGATGTCCTGGAACTCGCTATGTAGACCAGGCTGGCCTTGAACTCACAAAGATCCACCTGCCTCCCATGTGCTAAGATTAAAGGTGTGCACCACCATGCCTGGCCTCCACATGTTTTTAAAGGTACTATGGAGAAAATCAACTTGTTCTAAATGTTAAACCTCAGTTTTTAATTGGGAAGGCTCAATTTGTGATTATTTTTCATCCTCCTCTACTATTTTTGGTAGAGGTTGTGGTGGCATCTTCTTAAATATAATTAAGAGATTTATTTCTCCAGGAAACCAAAGCACATGTCACAATTAAAAAAAATGAGACATCTGGTACTCCAAAGACTAAGATAAAATGTTTTCCTTTTCTAACACTGGCAGCAGTAGAGTATTTATCGCTTTCTCCACTTGCCCTTTAAGTTCTAGCTAAATCCTTATCAGTCCCTCATCTCTACCATCCTCCTTAAAGTTCCCAACACACCCTGTGTTTCCCACCTACATCACAACTTTATCACCTATACTCACTTAGCACAATCAGTGACAGTCCCTCCTCTTATCCAAGGTGAGAGTGTGTGTCCAGAGACTGGCAGACACCAACCTGTTTTGATGCTCAAACACCTACATTGAAAGGTGTAGTATCTGCACAGAACCCATGCACATGGACATGCTACACTTTCAATCATCTCTAGATGACTTATAATACCTCATACAATATAAATGCTATGTAAACAGAGGGTATAATTTAATGAATGGCAAGCTGTTTCAAAATGTTCAATACAAATGCAATTATTTTTTCCAAACATGTTGGACCCAAAGTTAGTGGAATGTTACAACAATGTTACGAAGGGCAAAGCCCTTGCCTTCTTTGCTCCTCATTGGCATCCCCAGTGCCTAAAGCTCTCCCACTTGCTGAAAACTATTTGCGGTGTGCAGACTGAACCACTCTAAGTACCTGTAACACCCTTTCCTAATATGCCACTCTTAAGCTTTCTTTGCTTTCTGGGGTTTTCCTCTTTCTACCAGCTCTGCCTCTCCTCTTCACTGGCCAGACACCTCTTCACTGAGTTCAGCAGCCTGCTATTTCAAATTGTGGTAAGTCTTCTGAAATGTCTAAGATGACAGAATACATCAGATGTCATGGTTCTGTTACCTTTTATAGACCTCTGGCCACTTAGGATGCTATAGGACAGAGTGGACAGGGCCACTTGCTGCTACAATTTCCTAACTCAAACTGAGTCTTAAGGTACAACTGAAACATTTGAAATTAGAACTTGTATGTTTTATTAACAACAGGCCATATTAGTTCCATGTGATGCTAGCAAAGTCATCTCTTGTGGCATGTTACATTCACTCTTTCTTTACTACCCCACTGATCTTTATGCCTTACAACAATCCCATTATTGCCAACATGGCACTATCACTGGTTTCTGTTACTAAAAGCTTAGGGACAGTTTAAGAATGGCATTTGCATAACTTGGGCAAAGCATGCTACATTCAGAATGGTCACGAGCTCGTTATCAACTTATATTACAAAGAGTTCCAGGGTAAGGCAAAGAAATTCAAATGCTAGCATAGGAAATCCAAACATAGGAAAAAAGAAATATATCCTAAGAATGAAAACCTTAAAATACAAAAAGGCCTTCGCATGTAAATCCTTAGTGGTAGTAAAATGTCTCCTCCAGGCACCTGATTGATTGCCAAGGCAGACTCACAAATATGACATTACATGTGAAAAATTACAACTAAAGCCCCTGTTACTTTCTATCATCTCTCTCCATAAGAGGAATAGAATTATAAAGTTAAGAAGAACCTAAACTAAATAAATACTTGAAATGCTTTCTACATTTCAGTGGATCCTCCCAAGCAGTCCTAAAAACACAGTACCCTCAACAATGATGTCTAATAATAACAGCTCGTATACCTACCCCTGGTACTTACAGCCTCCCACCACAGTTTCTATGGTAATCACTCCTTTCCCTCATTCCTTCCAACATATTTTATAATTTATTGGGAAGAGGAAGAAGGAACACTGAATATTTATAGCTTTTCATAATAAATTTCTCTCTTGAAATTAAGAATTTTAGTGAGAGACCTCTTCAAGATCCTGAATGGATTAAGGAAAGAATTCTAGTTTGATTTTTCTAAGACTCTTACATTATATAATCAGGAAACACTAGAAACTGAGTGGAGGCTGAGTTTAAGGATGCTATGTTTTTGAAAAATTATCAAGAAATATTAATCACAGCTGAAATCTGACATATACTTTCCCATGCTCCTTAGAAAGAATATATTCCAGCAATTAAAAATACATTCCATTTCCTCTAAGTACAAATTCAATCTGTCAAACCTCATGACTACACCATAAAGCTGCTGAAATTCTGAAACCCAACCTGTTAAACATTCTGAACAGCCCTTCTCCAAGAAGAAGCTGAAAGAAATGTCTCCTTTTCAGTCATCCATGACTGAAAATTATGTAAGGATTTCAAAATAGCCCCCAATAAAACTGCTGCAAATGAACATGGGTGCAAATCCTCAATCTAAATTTAAATCTCTATATTTGTCATAAATGGAACGTAAATAAACATTTTTCCTTGTGCTCCTAAGAATACCAAAGGATTTAAGATGTCTGCAGGATTCCTGTGAGCAGACATTGGCATAAGCCCTTGCAAAGCGTGGGTTGTATCTTTAAAAGGTGTTGAAGGAAAAGCAGATGAAATGCTGTGATCTCCACCCACTGTCACTTAAGACTAACTGCCCACGCACTGCACAGCCCCAGCCAGCATCCTGCATCCACCCTTTCTTTCAAGCCCACTACATTAGACCATGGAAACTCAGGATGTGTGGCCACAGAGGCCCTTACTCTGGATCCAGCTGGCCCAGCACATGGCATGGCCATAACCTTAGTCACATTTCCCCTGACATCCTGTGAGTAGGCTCAAGCTGAAGCCAGACCTTCCCACTGTGCAGCCTGCCCTGCTCCTGGAAATGGCAAACCCTCACTCCCTGAAACATTCCCATCTAGGGCTTCCTGCTCCCCACCCCTCCTGAACAACAGGTCTTTGAATGTCCTTCAACACCCTGAGAACACCGTTAACCATTTCACTTTTGGCTACAAAAGGAGGTATTTCCAACTTCACTTGGGATTTTCAAAGAATTCTGTCCCATGATCCCCACTAAATTATTTTTTTTTGTCTTTTTGAGACAGGGTCTCCCTTTAGTCCCAGCTGGCCTGGCGCTCACTTTGTAGACCAGGCTGGCGTTGAACTCACAGAGATCCACCTGCCTCTGCCTCCCAAGTGCTAGGATTAACGGCCTGCGCCACCGCGCCCGGCTCCCACTAAATTATTTTAACTATGTTCACAATAATCACTTCTATAGCAATTAGAAGCACATTTAACATCCTAAATCTCAAACATGGCACTATAAAAATACACACAGCAAAGTTTTCCCATTTTAAGAGGTACCTCTTCATTCAGCATAAAGAGCAGGCATGCCGGATGTGATTCACACAAACATGATTTCCACGGTCTCTTTTTAAAGCTGGACTAAAGGGATTTCAGAAATCTTTGAGTTGACATTGGGCCTGGTGGTACAAACCTAAATCCCAGAGGTTGGAGAGGAATTGTAAATTCAAAGTCCGCCTGGGCTACTTAAGTGTTACCCTGTCTTCAAAAGAAAGGTAAAAACAGGGCTAGGGATATTGCTCAGTGAAAGAACTGCTAAATAGTATGTGGTAGTTCAAACTTCAATGTGGAGGGGGGGGCAGAGGGAGGGAGGGTTGATCTGTTTTTGTAGAAGTCTCTGAAAAGTCCTCTGTGTGTGTGTGACTTGGGATGAAACAAAAGTCTTCCGGCACATTAGGCAAGAACTCTACCACTAAGCTATACTCCCAGCCCTCTTATTTTAATAAACAGGTTAATGACAATGTTTTTGAATCTATCCAATTCTTGTGTGGTGATAGTTTTTTGTTTCATGAGCTGATGGAGACAGCTGTTCAAAGACGGTAGTAATCCACTTTCCACTAAAGTTTGTATGTGGATCCTAAAGATTGATTTTAAAACAAAGATATAAAGCTGTAGAAGTACAGTGAAGGAACAGTCATGCCTCCATTGTTTAGTCTCACAGTGTAAGGACCAGACCCTACCTGGTCTTAACCAGCATTCCCAATTATAAAATCTGGAGCAGTTACAGGAAGGCTCTACAAAGTCAACAGTAACAGAACTTTGAAACAGCAGCAAACTGGCAGTTGTTTCCTCCAGTGTGCACAAGTCTGGACTCAACATACTGTCACCAGACACTGGACACTGGCAAAGGGAGAATAACAGGAGGTGGAGCTCTGGCTCTAGCCATACGAAAGAGAACTCCTAATGCTCAGAGATACTGAAGGAAAACCTCCATCTTCCCCCTTCCCTTGTTGACTCAGAACAAACACCATCCCCCAGGAGCCCTGTAGTGTTGGTGGCAGCCAGAGCAAGGGAAGCCTGCAGGGTTAGAACTCTGGAGAGGGGGCAACAAAACCTTCCTCAAGTTTCAGAGGTGCTGTAGTTCAAAGGTGGGGTTGAATCCCACTGTGCTTTGCTGTCCACTCCTTTGCCTACGGAAATAAGGACACTGTTCTAATGTTCTAGGTAGAGCACAGTAACTAAAACCTAAGTTTTCTTGCCAAATAAGCACATGAAATCAGAAGGATCCAGAAAAATCAAGAGAAGATTAGAAAAGAGACACCACCCTTGTAGAAGTTTATAAATTCCCAGGATTATCTCTCAGGTTTGCACAAGTAGATTTCATCATAAAGATCCCACCAAAGAATGGAACATATACATGAAAAGACACTGCGATGATCATGACTTGTTGAAGGTAGAATGGTAATTGCTCACTGGGCCTAAGCAGGTCAATTGCCAGCCAAAACGAAAAGGTTCACAATTCTCCATAGAATTTAAGTATGATCCAGTGTCATATTCAAAATACCTAGGAGAGAATCAAAATTACTCAACACAGGAAAAGACAACAGATGTTAATGCCAAAATACCTAATCAAAAAGTAAGTTTTTAAAAAGATATAAAAATGTTCTGTTGGAAATATGAGAACTTAAGAAAAATAGCCAAAACAAACAAAAAAAGCTTATAGATAGGCTTATGGAATTTAGCTAATCTGAACATCAAAAAAACTCAGAAACAAAAACAGTGCGTCGGATGTCAAGGGAATAGTAATAGGAGGTCTGCCACTCTGCAGCAGAGGGAGATGGGGAGAAATATTATGCAAGTCAAAAAAAATACTTGACAACATAATGGCTGGAGGTCACATAGCCCACAAGCCATGCCAGCTCATAATTTCAAAAACTAAAACGAGAGTGACCATCGTCTAGGTATCTCAAAAGTTAAATGAACTTCATCTAAGGTAATGAAAAAATCCAGTTAAAAACTAGAGGTGAAGGGGCTACAAAGATGTTTTAGCCATTAAGTGCACCAGCCACCCTTCCAGATGACCCAGGTTCAATTCCCAGTGCCTACATGGCAGCTAACAAACATCCTGAACTCCATTTCCATGGAAATCCAACACCTTCTTCTGACTTCCATGGGCCTTGCATGACACGGATGCTCTTACATACATACACTCATACGCACACAAAAATAATAATGTTTTAAAATATTTTTTAAAAACTAAAGGTGGAGGCAAGGAAGATGGCTCAGCAGTTAAGAGCACCGACTTCTCTTGCTGAAAGCCTGGGTTCAAATCCCAGCACCCACATGGCAGCTAAGAACCATCTTTAAGCCAGGCGTAGTGGCACGTGCCTTTAATCCTAGAAGAGGCAGGCGGATCTCTGAGTTCAAGGCCAGTCTGTTCTACAGAGTGAGCTCCAGGCCAGCTGGGGCTATCGGGAGACCCTGACTCAAAAAAAAAAAAAATCCTAAAGATGAAGCAAACAATTCTATTTCTACAGACACAAGAAGTCAAATAGCTCCATGCTTCTCACTAGAAACAGAGGAGAAACAGGTGGCACAATCATTTTTTTTTAAGTATAAAAGGAAAAGAATGATAACAGAATCTATAAGTAAAAACTGGATCTTTCAGAAATAAAATGTCAAACATAGATGTATGTAGGTGAAAGAAAACAAAAATAATTCTTCAACAGCTGAATTCCTCTAAATTAATAGCCAAAGAAATTTTTTAGACAAAAGGGAAATACTGGGAAACTTTGGGAATGAAGGAAATGGTAAATACCTAGGTAAACAATGTGGCAAAATTTTATGTGGCTTACAATAGGATATACTTTGACAAATGTTACTTGATTGCATTTTGTCATTGTGTGATCATAAAGTATGCTTGCAGAAATGTACAACAGCTACAACATCAGTAAGCCATTCCACCTATGGAACCACCATCCTGTACATGGTCCATCACTGAAACATCATTATGTGGAGTATGCCTACTTTTTTAGCTCTTTGTCGAAAGAAAAAATTATACCATTATCTATATATGAAGAAGGAGGACACAAAATAATGTGAGGGCAAAGGGAAACCAAATGGCAAGGATTTTACAGTGCCCATAAAGTAGTAAAAAATGTCAATTCTCAGTTATTCCGAGCCGATTATGAAGTTAGGCACGTATATTATAATATTCCTAAAACAGGCATAAAAATACGGAAATATATACAAAATTGAGATACAAAATATTAAAAAACTCAAGAGGGCAGAATACAGGAAACAAACATAACATTATAGCTTTATATACAAAACAAAGGAAGGTTTCTAATCTGGCTAAACAGAGAAACATCTATGAGATTAAAATAAAGCACCGCTATATTGCTACAGCAATATAGCCTGGACACTCATTTGATTGAACATACAAGCCCCCCCTGCTGGATAGTGGGACCAAGGGGCTGTGTGGGTTTGGACACAACTGCTTGCAAATTGGTTTTACATGAAGGATGCTTGTACTCATAAATTATCACTTATTGTTAAAAAATGAAGGAAAAAAAAAACGGAGAAAGATGCAGGAAAGTTATGGCAGAATGCTTGATCTGGGATGGGGTGGGGGGGGGGGGTGGGGGGAAGGTAAGGGGAAATATGCCTGAACTGAATTGGAAAATGATGTATGAAATACACAAAGCATCAAGAAAAAATTTTTTTAGAAAAGCACCGCTCTGGGTGAGTCTGTGAGGGTGTTTCTAGAGAGGATTAGATAGTGAGCCTTTTGAACCTACTCCAGTGGTTTAACCCTCTGATGGACTTAAAATCTGAATAGACTACTGAGAGGGAGTGGAACTTGGGCAAGGCGGGACGTAGTTGGAGGAAATACATCACTGTCTGCCCTTGTGTTCTTGGGGGCACTACCCTGCTCTGGCCTCTTCATGCTACTGGTCCACTCTGTTCCCTGCTCTGCCATGTGCACCCCAGAAGGCTGAAACCTCTGCAATGATGAAGTGAAATAAGCACTTCTTCACTCAAGTCGTTTCTGTCATGTATTTGGTCACAAGTGAGGCTAAACTTATAATAATGCTACTTATTGTCATCGATGTGCTTTGGTACGTTATGGACTTACCAGAAACTGGAGCTGTAAGTAGTCATTCTTGTATCCTCAAATGGACTTAGTTCCATGATTCACATCAATTAAAGAAGAAACATTCTGACCTGGTGTCTTCCCAATAAGTTTCTAGTCTTTTTAGTAGCAAACAGACAGGGGAGGAACAGGAGGTTAAGAAAACTTTCACACACTAGTGTGGTTACCCAAATCCAGACTCTTCACATCCCTATCATCTGGCCAGGGCAAAGTATTAGAAATGGTCTATGAAGTGGGAACTAAGTGTATAGTTGAAAGTAGGGCCAAGAGTTGGAGTTTTGTATGCAAAAGATTCCAGGCCTAAGAACAAAGCAGGCCAGGGAAGGCCAAGGATTTCTCTCTACACCCCCCTCAAATCAAGAGTGGCTACTTTCTGAACCATCTTCTTGGGACCCTGTCTTCTGGAATTATTCCATCTTCCATGGACGACCTTTCTAGGCATTGATATAGCTTCTGCCCACACATAAGAAGGAGTTTATTTATTCCTTTGATAGAATTCAGCTGCTACAGAAGTTCTACAACACTGCTCTCAGCAGTCCCTAAAGAGATGAGACTCTTAGGATTCTGACACAGCTTTCTCAGGAAAGCAATGAGCTAGCCATCCCAACCCAAGGCAGGGACTTGTATGGAGTCAGCAGAGGCTTTGAAATAAAATCATGGCATCCTACTGACCAGCTGTTATTCTTTTCACTTAGTCAAACACATATCGAGAGTCATAAAGCTGAAAGCAAACTTATAACTTTACTTCACAGATGAAGAGACTATGGTCCAGATATAGGAAGTGACTGGCCCAAGGCTATATACCTAGTTGAGGCAAAAATGAGATTGTTCCTAAGTGCTAGGGTCACAGCACAGTACACTTCACAATACAAACAAAATCAAGCAGTCATTGGACAGCTACTGTCTTATGAGGCAATATACTACAGGTTTGCTGAAATTGTGGAGTTTGAACTTTGATTACTAAATACATAAAAGAATTATACAGGTAAGATGGAAATGAACAAGCTACTAAGAAGAAATGTAGGGTGTAAATACATACCTCACCTTCTCAGAGCAAATCTCCCCAAAACTCAGCTTTCTACCACCCAAACAGGAAGAGTATTCCCAACGGGAAAGTCACTTTGGAAAATCAGGGACACATGGGTTCTTTTAGTGATTATGTAAAGCGCCATCCTGGCTAAGAGTCTATAACCTACTTCTGTTCCATTATCTGAAACAAAATTTGAGAACCTTGAACTGATATAAAAAGGAGCTAGACCAAAAAAAAAAAAAAATGGGAAAATTCTTTTAGTTTTATCCTTTTTTTGGTATTTTTGAGACAGGGTCTCCGTTTTAGTACCAGCTGTCCTGGAGCTCGCTCTGTAGACCTGGCTGGCCTTGAACCCACAGAAATCCACCAACCTCTGCCCCCCCCCCCCGAGTGCTGGGATTAAAGGTGTGCACCACCACGCCCGGCATAATCATTCTTTTAGGCATGAGCACCTTGTTTAACCAAGTACAAGGCTAAGCACATCCCAGTTACTGCTGAGGAGATAACCCTGGAGCTAAGAAGGTCTCACAATGGGGCCCAGCCAACAGCATTACAACAGTCCACATAGCAAGGGCCCTCCACTTAGTAAACCAGGTAGCTCTGCAGAGCAAACAATGAATTAATCAACAATTCTCCATTTCAACACCATAAGAGCAAAGAAAGGACACGATGAAACATGCACAGATAAGACTTCTCAGAACCTGATGGTATAAATAACATATCGAATGGGAAATTTCCATTAAGGTTTGACAAGTTATTCCTCTAGGAAGTGTCTTCAACTGGCATTATTACAGTGGAAGACATTTGACTATCTTTAATGTCGTCCTACACTTTCAAGGAATAAACACATCATATAATCTGAAACTTATGTGGCCACTATTAAAGAATAGAAGGGATTAAGGAAATAAGACTCCAGTCTGTAGTCCACAAACTGATAATTCTAGTACAAGTGGCCTAATGCTGGGTGTTCATGCCTTTTTAACCTCAGCACTTTCAAGATGGAGAACAAGTGTTCAAAGTCAGCCTCAGCTACAGACAGAGTTCTAGGACAGCCTGGGCTACATGAGAACCTGTCTCAACACAAAAACGAAATAAAATAAAAATAAATAAAAATAACCCCCAAAACAAGAGATTGAGTTTTATTAACCACAACCACTAGCAGATAACATTTGGTATACAGAAAGAATAGAGCTTTCTGTAATAAAAAGAAGCAGTCAACTATAAGGATAACTACTCACAGAAATATTCCTGGTATCTTCTAAAACACTGCAAACTGAGGTAAGCTGACATCTATCAGTTTGATAAGAAAAAAGTGCTATCACCCCAGTTGGGGAGGATTTGGACCATACCTGTACCAAACAGGTGTGTGATCACTTGCCTAGACTCTTTGCACATCCTTTACTAACCCTGTAACCATGTTTATTTTGATTTAAAGCATAGAACTGAAGGTTTAAAAACCAGGATGAGAGGAAGAGCTGAGATTTCATTCAGTGGTGGAGCACTTGCCTGGCCTGTGCAAGGCCCTTAGTTCCATCCCTAGCAAGAAAGAACACAAAAATAAATCCATTCAGCTTTAAAGTCACATTTACTCCAGTCAACTTCAGTGGGGTAAAAATAATTTACCAGCATCACAATGGGCAGTAAAGGGTCTAAAGTAGCTGCTACCACAGTGGCTTAATGGAATCTCCTTCCTTGAAAATTATTAATAATAAAATTGTTTAGGTTGGCATTCTCCGCCAGACTCTCGGAAGCTGACTAAGTGCCCTGGCTACTTCAGAATTCTGTGAAAAAAAGATGAGGAAAATGAAAATAACTGATCTTAGACCCTGTGTCAATGCCTTACAAGACATGGTGAAATATGTACACATTAAAGCTCCTAGGTTTTACCTCATAATTTGATAAAAAGGACACAGATTTTCACAGGTGCTCACTGTTGTAACCCCAGCTTATAAAATAGGAAACTGGTATATAGTGAGACCTCCAAGAATATGTTTTTAATGTATATGCAATCTCATTATTACACAAAAATTTTTCAACACTAAAATGCTTGCTTCATCAACCACAATGATATAATTATTAAGTTCCAGTTTCTTAGGCAACTAAGGAGTCTGAGATCAGTCTGGGTAACTTGGTAACTCTTGTCTCTTAAAAACAAAACTAGGGGCTAAAGAGATGGCTCATGGGCTAAGAGGACTGGCTCTTGCAGAGGACCCAGATCCAATTCCCAGCACCCACATTGATGCTAACAACCACCTGTAACTCGAGGTCCAGGAAATCTGATACCCTCTTCTGACCTCTGCAGACATTGCAGGTCATGGATACACCCACTTACTGATATGCAAACAAGAAGGAAGTATCTACCCTAACATTCATTTTGATAATTTTTTTTTTTCTGAGAAAGGGTCTTACTAGGTAGGTAACTCTGTCTCGCTGGAACTGACTATATAGATCAGACTGGCCTCAAACTCAGAGATCCTCCACAGTGATACAATCCAAAGATAGGTACTCACAAAGCTGAGCAGAAGAACTGGCTCTTTGGAAAGATGTCAAGCAAGCAGAAGCCTCATCTTGACCTTATCCAGCAGCCATAAGCTATTCAGTTTCCTCCTTTAACTTCAAGGCTGTATAACCTTTCAGTTCTGATTTGCTTCATTTGTTTATAAAGAAGTAGATGGGGATGGACCTAGCTAGCTCTAAGCACTACAGCTGTCTGTTGAAATCAGAACTCCTTTAGGCAGGTATTTTTAATCACCAAATACCATTATCTTCAAAAAAGGAAGAGGTTTAAAAATTACATGTGTCAATTTAGGCTTAAAAGAACATTTTTTTTTTCATCTAAGACAATACCCACTTCTCTTTTCAACTGAGTTCCCATTAACTGCTTTTCCCAAATTCATTCCCAAACCTCATATTAGCCAAACAATGGCATAAGATAGAAAAAGTCAGGTTTCAGGCTGGAACTCTTTTTAACTATGTAGTACTTATAATCACCTAAAAGGACTGTAACATTGAGGGAATGGTTCATACTATGGATGACAAGGGAAAAAAAATCCAGGCCTTTAACTCTACATAGCAAGAAGCAAAATGTAAACAAAATCTGAGAATGACTTAGTATTGATGGCAACTTGTATATCTCTTTATGGTATATGCAAATTACACTAAGCTAACAAACCAACAAACATCCTATTATAGAACATTCTCAAATTACAATGGAAGCAAGGTAGTAAAAAAATCAAGATGAGCAAAGACCAGTGTATTTTTACAGTATAGGGTCCTGAAACTGGAGTTTAGAGAAAACTGGAGTTTAGAGAAAACATTAGGATTTATTACATATTTTAAGAATTCTTCTCATAAGTCTTTAAAAATATTATTTTCATTTTATATGTACAAGTGTATTCCCCGCATGTGTATAAGTGTGCCCGTGTTATGCAATGCCTGCGGAGGTCAGAAGAGGGTGTCAGATCCCCTGGAATTGAAGTTCCAGACAGTTGTTAGCCACCATATGGGTGTTGTTAATTGAATTCAGGTCCTCTGCAAGAATAGCCACTGTTCTTAACTGATGAGCCCATCTCGTCAGCCCTTGAGTCTTTTTTTTTTTTTTTTTTTTTTTTTTTCGAAACTCTCACTATTATAGGTCTGGCTGACCTGGAACTCATTATATAGACCAGGCTGGCCTAGAACTCAGAGATCCATCTGCTTAAGCTTAATATTACATGTTTTAGGAATTCAACATAACCATAGAATATGCAACACTTAAAAGCAACCTGATCTCTTACAGTACATAAAGGACCAAAAGCCACATTACCTGTTTTTAAGGTAATCTAAGGAAATTTAATGCCTTCAAAGTTTTTGTTCTACAATCACTTCCAATGAAGAACTACTATCACCAAAGGTTAATGAAGCAACTATGTTGAGAGTAAACAAAAGAAAACAAATTGGAAGGACTTACATTAATGCACCAAACTTCACCTCTTAAATTTCTAGATTGGAAACATAAACTCCTTTTCTCAATCAAACTCATGTCTTAGGCCCTCAATATTGTGCATTAAATGTCTAACTTATGGGGCTGGAGAGATGGATCATTGGTTAAGAGCACTGCCTATTATTGCAGAAGACCCAGGTTTGAATTCTAGTACCAACATGGTAGCTAACAACTGTCCTTAACTCCAGTTCCAAGGGAACCAGCACCCGCCTCTATCCTCCAAGGGCACTGCACAACATGGGTGCACCTACACTCATACAGGCATAACACTTATACACATGAAATAAAAATAAAAAATTTAAAATGTCTAACTTATACCATTTCAAAAAAGTTGTCCCAGAAAAAACATTACACTACTTTTAATTATAGACAACCACAAAAGTAATAAAATAATTTTCCAGTTACTATAAGAGGAGAAATAAATTAAAGGAGCCAAAATGCTATTGAAATGATTAATGGCAAACTCAAGTTGTCAAAATGGAGGTTCATGAAAAATAATCACATATCTCCTAAGAATCCAGGCTCTAATAAACATAGAAATTTCTACCAGCATAAAGTTCAACAGGCAGATTCTTTATTTCTCTCTTTTCTTTTGGTTCACATTACTACTACAGCTCAGTTTATAAGATGTAATATGATCAAGTTCACTGTGTGATCAAATTAATTTGGAAATTGCCTTTCATACACGGGCATGCAAAAAAGCTCACTTTCTACATTCCAAGGGCCATATTTATAATAAGTAGTTTTTATAAGTTTACTTTATTTCTCATATGACTGGAGACAGTGTAGGATCAGCCCTGAGGTGGGGAGCAACAGAAAAAAAAAAGGATACTTGTACAAAAACTTACAGTGAGATCTTGGTCTTCAGTTACTACCTCCCCGAAGCTTCAGAGTGACCTCAAGTTCCTTAGCTAACAGTTAACCCTCAAAAATACAAAGAGGCAGCTTTATTTTTGTCAACAAAGATGACACTAAGTGGCAAGAAAGAATAACCTAGTTGGGCTGCTTGAGTAGCCAAAAAAAATATGAAAGAAACAGAGAAGCAAGAGATTAGGGGAGCACATAGGTGGTACATGTGACTCCTAACAGTAAGTAGGTCAGTGTGGTAGTTAAATCTTCATTCTCAACTTGACTAGACTTAAAAAAAAAATCACTTAGGGAACATTCATGTAAGCTTTGTCTTGAGGGCATTTCCAGAGACATTTAACTTGAGGGAAGGAAGACCCACATTGAATGTTGGTAGCACCACCTCAGGGGCTGTAGTCCTGAACTACATGACCAAATGCCACACACCCTTGTAGCCATAGGTAGAACTGCTCTTACCACACCTTCCCACCATGACAGGTTATACCTGCAAACTGGGAGCCAGGATACCCTGGTCTTTTTCTTGGTCTTTTTGAGACAAGCATATCCCCAGGTGAACTGGAACTTGCTATGTAGATCAGGCTGGCCTTAATCTTAGAGATTTGCCTGCCTCTGCCCCCCCCCCCATTTCTCCTTTAAGTCGCGTTTGTCCAAGTATTTTCTCACAGCAATGAGAGTAACTTACATAGTGAGAAACCACTGACTGATTTCTCTAGTTCCCTAAGTCACTTTAAAAGGAATTTAATTAATCAGTTTCTAGTAAATTCATACCTTAGTTCTTTAGTTTCTGCACTCCAACTGCATTTACCAGTAGCATTTCCTGTTCATCTGACAATCTCCTTATAAAACATTCTTCTCATCCATGTTCCTCTCTTTTTCTCTGTTAATTATTTTCTATCCGTATGCACATTGAAAAAGACGAATTAAAATGGACTTTAAAAAAAGTAACACATTTATCTGTATCTTCTTGGGTCAGAAAAACATTCCAGGAAAGCAGCCATGAGAACTACCAAAGACACTGTGCCTCTGCAGCCGGCTGCTTCGTGGGCTAACCAGAAACTAGATCAGATTCTTTCCTCAAGTCAGCATCAATGAATGCTGAGTTTTCCAAAGATGTCAATGCAGGCCCAAGCCTTTCCTGAGTCATTCTATATCTGGGAGGCAATTTCATTTAATATAGCACCACTACATTTATGAAGGCCATTTGGGAAGGTTGGGTAAGGAACAGTGATAAAGGAAAGCATTATGTCCTCTGGAAATTTCAAGTCTTTCCATTGCTTTCAGGTACAAGAGAGTTTGCTGTGGTCATTACATTCAGTAGAGACTTAGTAGAAAAGGTGATAGTGTGAAAAATGAAGCTCTAGACCAGTTAAAATAACCCTCAGACTGAGCTTTCCCTGATTTGTCTCCCATATATAGTCTGTCTCCTCGGGTGAACAAAAATAGGAAGTTGTTTAAAGAGCAAAAGTCACTTCTATCTTTTAATAAAACTTGCTATAGAAATGCTTGTTTCAGTATACGGTGCAACAAAATCTGAGTATCTGAAACACATACTTTGATGCAGATTAAATTTTAAAGACTATATTTGAGGAACTAGGCTGTGGTGTCTTACGATGATTTCTCTTTTATTTTCAAATTTTAGTTATTGTCAGAATTAAAAATATTGGGGAATTGAAGCTTACATTAACTACTTGTGATTTGTCTTTGTTTTTAACCTGCTGGTATAAAGGACACCACTGACCAAAGGCCAAAATGTACAATCCCAAAATTCAATTTCCTTTCAAGCAACATGATAAATTGTCAAAAATGAGTGTTTATCCTTTAACTTTCCAAGACAAGTAAAATTTACAACATTGCAAATATACAAAAAGCTATTTATGTGGAGCTGGAGAAACAGCTTAGCAGTTAAGAGTTCTTGGTGCTCTTCCAGAAGACCCAAATTTGGTTACCAATACCCACACTGGATGGCTCATAACCACTTTTAACTTGAGCTCCAGGTGGTCCAATGCTCTCCTCTGGTCTCCATGGGTACCTACATACACATGACATACACATAAAAAAGTAAAATTTTAAAAGCTATTTTGAAAATATGAGGGGTATGTAAATAAAAATTCTTGCTTCATAACTACTTCTGCATTTAAGTCTTTTGTATTTTCAAATGAATCTTACAATAGCCACAGTTACTGGAGAAGTATTTTTAGAAAGCTCCCTTGAACTGAGTAAGAACTGTCTCAGATTTGGAGCCTAAAGAGACATGACTAAAAACACTGTAGGATCCTGGATGGAATCCTGAAACAGAAAAAGGACCAAGTGGAAAAACTTAATGCAATCTGAATTTGAGTCTCGAGGTTAGCTAGTACTTTGGTACCAATGTTAATTTCTTGGTCATGATAAGTGCTTATGCCATGGTTAACTGAGTAAGCTGGGCCAAGGGTACATGGAAAACTTCCACTGAAATTTCTGTAACTATTCTCCAAATGTAAAGTCAATTCAAATAAGCAATCTTAAAAACCAAACAGTCTGAGAAAGAACATCTAGTCAGACATATTAAGAACCTAAATTACAGAAGGTAGTAATGGTAACTCCAGCACTCTGGAGGTAGAGATAGGAGAACACTTGCAGGATCAAGGCCAAATTGGGCTACATAGGGAGTTTCCAGGGCAGCAGGGGCTACTCAGTGACACCCTGTCTCAACAAAGAACTGAAATCTAAAAGTGCTCAATGCAGTGCACAAATGAAAGAGCCCCACTAGATGGCACTATTTTCTTCAGTGACTAAATGGCTCTTCACACACCCACATCCATCGCCTGCTGGAAATTTTTTTTCACTAGCCTCTTCTGGGGACATTAAATGGGCACTTTTCATTATGTAATAGATTCTTTGACTTTACCCTCACCACACATATACATATAAAAGCCCCTGGAAATCCTAAATAATGAGGGAAAAATTAAAATTGAAATGAAATGGAGAAAGTAAACTCACAGATCAAGCAAATTATGTCCTGGGTGTAACTGTTTATCACATTTTTCAAAAAAAGAAAATCGCAAATGACATCATAATCCCAAATGCACAGCTCGATAAACTCCTTTTTTTTCATCAATTCTCAATATGTATCCCTGGCTGGCCTGGAACTTGACATGCAGACCATGCTGATCTCAAACTCACAGTAATTTGCCTACCCCAGCTCCCAAGTAAGTAAGTGCTGGAGTGTGCTACCATGCTTGGTGATAAATCTGCTTAATGTAGGTTCATGTTCTTATTTCGTTGAATGAATTGAAGTACTTACTACAAACCAAGTGCAAGGTTCACTGTGTGCTAGTTTACAATAATGTGGTCTCCTTGGGATTTCAAATCTATTGGAGACAAACACCAGTCAAAAGTCAGTTATCAATAAAAGGTTAAGACATGCTAGGAGGAAAGAATAGTAAATTACCTTAACTAACCTAGAGTCAAGTGGAATTAGGAAAAATAAATTTTGAGGAAATAACATCAGTTATTTATTTATTCAATTTATTTATTCAAAAATATTTTTACTGCGGGTGTGGTGGCACATGCCTTTAATCCCAGGACTCCTGAGGCAGAGACAGGCAGATCCCTTCAAGTTCAAGGCCAGCCCATCTACAAAGTGAGTTCCAGGCTAGCTGGGACTACAGGGAGACACTGTCTCAAAAATACCAAAAAAAATTTGGGGGCTATCTTTAACTCATTTTGTTACATTGTTTGATCTATAAGTTAGGAGCTTTGATTTTAAAAGTCTCTACATGTGTGTGTCTATGCCAAAGTAACCTACCATAACTATTAGTGCTGCTTAAATACCTATATATCTAATTGCTTGTGCTTCATCAGTAGGATCGAAAGGTTACTCCTGGACAAACTGTCAGCCCATGAAAGGAAGCAGCCAGAATTGACCAGAGTCCAAGTCAACAGCTCCAGAGAGAGGGGACTGTTTTACTTCTCATTCACCTGTGCCCCTTTTCTAAGCCTAGGGAACAATCTGCAGAAGAGGGGGCGTGGTAGAATGTAAAGGCTGCGATTGGGGTGAATGGTGAAACTACAGCAATGTAGTCTGGGCACTCATTTGATCAACTCGATTGAACAAACAACCTGTCACCCCCCACTGGATAGTGGGGCTGTGGGGGTTTGGGCACAACAGCCTGCAGATTGGTTTTGCACGAAGGATGCCTGTACTCATGGATTAACAATTAAAGCTAAAAAATGAAAAAAAAAAAAAAGAAAGATGCAAGACAGTTACGGCAGAATATATGATCTGGGATGGGGTGGGGGGGAAGGGAAAGGGAAATATGCCTGATCTGAATTGGAAAATGATGTACGAAATGCACAAAGCATCAATAAAAATTAAATTAAAAAAAAGATTAAAAATACAAAAAAAGATTGAAAAAAAAAGTCTCTACATGTGTGAAAGACAGTGAGTTCTTATACTTTTAGACCATATTGAGAAAATAATCAGCCAGACATGGTGGTACATGCCCTGAGTCCCAACACTCAGGAGGCAGGTAGATGGAAGGCAACCTGGTCTACACAGCCAATTCTAGGTCAGTCAAGACCCTATCTATCTCAAAATAACTAAACGAATAAATGAAATCAAAAGATAAATATTCAAACAAACCTTTTCTATTACAACCTCGTAAGACACCACCACCAACCTTGTTTTAATCTGTTACACCTTTGGTGTTGTCTTCATGCAGAGAACCACAGGCAAGTCTGTCTGCCAAGAAATTTCCCCCAAAGCAGGTGGAAAAAGAACCACCTTCGTAAGAATTTCAAAGGAGATGGAACTTGGCTCTGAAGGGGGAAAAATTACTCCCCTTTCTCCCAAAGAGAATCTTTTCTTATGACCAACAGTTCAGTAGCCTTTCATACAAAAGCAACTTTGAAATAGCTCTCCTACTTACAGCCCTTCTAAATTCATTACTGTTACTCATTATGAGTTCACCAGTATTAGTCAGCTCAAGCTGGTTTAGTCACTATAGTTTTAAAACCACCAAGCACCCCTCCCCTTTCTCATTTTCCTTTCTCTCCAGTATTTTGCAGTATTTGAGAGGATGAATAAGTATCCCCAAGAAATGCTGCTGGGCTTCTTGTCTATGGTCAAAATTACCTGATCCCCATTAATGAAAGGAGTGCAAGTCTTCATAGTCACACTGCTTCTCCATAAACAGGATGGCTGGGTTAGAGGGAATAAACATCAGATTCAAGACTTTATTTCAGATGTTTTGTTTGGCCACTGTTTTGAGTCATATTATTTGATACAGCTTACAAAGCCAACTGTTTAATCACTTTCCTTACCTAAATACATGGGTAACACTCTCTTCTGGTAAAGAGAAAGAAAACTCCCACTGTAGATCTCAATTACAGCTGAGAAACGGAAGATCATTCAAGATATGGACCTTTTTAAAATATATATTATATATACATATATATATTATTTGTATAAAAATATATAATATATTAAAATATATTATATATTATTCATTATTTTTATTTTTGTGTATGAGCATATTGCTTGCATGTGTGTAAATACACCTGTACCCAGCAAAGCCTATGAAGGCCGGAAGAGAGAATCAGATACCCGGATCTGAAGTTAGTGGGTGCTGGGAAGCGAACCCAGGTCCTCTCAAAGAACAGCAAGTATTCTTAACTGCTGAGCCACTCTCCAGCCTAATTTGGATCTTTCTGTAATTAAGTCCCACAAATCAACTCCATCTTAGCCTTTCATCTGTGAAGACTTCCCAAAGCTGACAGCACCATTTCCTGCCTGCTGGACTCTTAAGTATCTGCAAAGCCAAGTATCCTCGAAGTTCACCTCATCTTTTTTTTTTTTTTTTTAATTAATTTTTTATTGCTGCTTGTGCATTTCATACATTTTTTCCAATTCAGTTCAGGCCTTCTTATTTCCCTCTTCCCTTCCCCCCCCCCAACACCCCCACCCCCATCCAGATTCATGCATTCTGCCATAAACTGTCCTGCATCTTTCTCTCAGTTTTTTTTTTTTCATTTTTTAGCTATACAAGGATAATCCATGAGTTACAAGCATCCTTCATGAAAACCAAATTTGCAGGGCTGTTGTCCAAAACCCCCTACCGCCCCACCATCCGGTGGGGGGTAAGGGGTTGGCATGTTGTTGTTCAATCAAGTTGATCAAATGAGTGTCCAGACTTACATTGCGAGTTCCACCCTTCACCCCAATCGCAAGGCCCTCTACCCTTCTACCACGCCCCCTCTTCGACCAGATTGTTCCCTAGGGCTTAGAAAAGGGGCACAAATTGACATCATTCAAAAGATCGAGCAAAGATCTGAATAGAGGAGGATACAGAGGAGGAAATTAGGAGATGTGCCGCGAAAGAAAACATCTTAAGGAAGTGTTCAACATCGCTGATCATTAAGGAAATGCAATTTAAAACCACTTTAAGATTCCATTTTATCCCAATCAGACTGGCTAGGATCAGGGAAACGAATGATACCTAGTTCTGGAGAGGTTGTGGGAAAGGGAAACACTCATCCCATTGCCGGGGGAAAATGTTAAACTTGTGCAAGTCCTCTGGAAAGCAGTGTGGAGAACCTTAGAAGGCTCAAAAAATGAGCCTTCATTTGACCCAGTCTTACCCTCCTGGGTATATACCACAAGACACAACACTTACTGAAAAGATCCATGCACAGCTATGTTTATGCAGTTCTGTTCACACTAGCAAAAAAGCTGGAACCGGCCCAGGTGCCCTTCAACTGACGACTGGATAAAAAAAATGTGATACAGTATACAATGGAGAGCGAGTACTATGCAAGCAGTAAAGCGGGACACACCTTCATGAACTTTGCAGGTAAATGGATGACTGGGAACGACATTATGTTAAGTGATAGTAACACAGTCCAAGTTTCACCTCATCTTTAGGCAAGTCCATAAAGAGCTTCAGAGCGGTTTTTCCCTATGACACCTGAGGCGTCTTTTTCACCATTTCAATACCGTTTCGCACACAGAGCTGTGACAATAAAACTTAAAACAAAATTATTAAATCGTTCTCCAGTGAAAGCTCAGCAATAATAGTCTACCATCATACACGCTCCTCAATCCTACCTAGTTCATAATATTACAGTAATTGTTATTTTCCAAGAGGGACTATTGCAGTTCCCATAGACCAAATGCCACCATGCAATTTGTCAAACTGAGCTTAGGAAATCCTCTATGGCTTCAGGGAAGGTTTAAATGTTTATGAAAACCGTGACAAGACCCAGTTTCTCTCTAGCCCTCTTAAAAATATTCTTAACGCTGGAGCAGGTTGTTAATCCCAGCACTTGGAAATAGACGGCAGGGCAGATCTCTGATTCAAAGCCGGCCTGGCCTAATACGGAGTTCCAGGCCAAACTGGGGGCCAAAGGGAGGACCTGTCTCAAGAAAAGACAAAAGAAAAAAAAAAAAATTTTTAATATCTTAAAATTTATGCACTGTTTCCCTGCAGTACAAATGTTACCCATGTTGTACCATGCTGGGTGGAAGCCAGAAGAAAGGGGGACGGAAAAAAAGGTGCTGGATCTCCTAGAAACTGGAGTTATGGTCAGTTGCTAGCCTCCATATCGGTGGGAACCCAAACCAGGTCCTCTTGCAAGAGCAGCCAGTGCTCTTGACTGCAGAACCATCACTTCAAGCCCCCTGTCCCACGTGATAGGATTAAAACGCATGCCCCACCATGCCCGCTCATACTTAGCATTTCTTAACCAAAAAAAAAAAAAAAAAAAAACATTCCACTAAACAAAAAAAACTCGATCTTTGCCTTTGAAAAATTCTATTTTTCCATTAGTTGCTAGACTTTCTCCTGGGGCTACAGCCAAAACACGGGTCAGGAGTGGGAAGATAATGAAAGCAACTATACAGCAGCTTGGTTTTGTGACAAGGGAGAAGTTGGGGGTTGGGGAGATAGCTCAGTGGGAAAGAGTGTTTGCTTTGCAAGCATGAGGAACTGATTTCATCTCTAGAACCTACATAAAGCTGGACCCAGTAGTTGCCCACAGCCAGGTAGCCCAGGCTCATGCAGCAACAAGGAAACCTATCTCAAACAACAAATCATTTGCAAATCAAGGACCAAGATTGTCCTCTGACCTCATCTGGGTATGGTGACACATGTACACCTGCACACACTCATATATACACAATGTAACACACCACAAGAGAAATGAAAAATTTGCTTTCGTACCGTTGACAAAAATACAGGCACCCCCACAACAGAATACTTGCTCACTACTACACTGCATGTAAATTTCCACCCCAAAGAAAACCTTATCGCACAACTCACTGACACTAGTAAGGCAGAAGCATTCAGATGAAGTAGCTTTTTCACTTTCATTTTGGTCGTCAGGATTGCAGCCAGTTCTTTAAACACTCTACAAATAAATTCTTGCCACCAAGTTATAATCCCAGCCTGGGAAAGTACTTTTAACAAATGCCACATTAAATAAGATGTGGGCCAGGCATGGTGTTACACACCTTTAATCTCAGTCTGACCTGAGAGGACTGAAAGTTCAAGGCCATAAGTAAGACCATATCTCAAGAAAATTGAAGGTCAGGCTTGGTGACTATGTACCTGTAATCCCAACATTTGGAGTGTAGAAGGAAGAGAGCATTAGAAGTTTAAGGACTGCCTCAGATAGAAAACAAGTTTGAGGCTAGCCTCGGGTTTATGAGGTACTGAAAAAAACTGGCCAACCCACGTGAAGTTAGAGACTTAGCCAGGCATTTTCAGACCATTAGGGGATGAGTAAGATACTCTTTCAAACATTCTGGAAGATTTGAAAAACACAGCAGTATAATGTGTTTTTAAACCATAACTGACACACAAATAAGAACTTCATATCTTTAACCAGAAACAGGGTGACACACACCTGTTATCCCAAGGCAGGACTCAGGATGCTGATACAGGAAAATCAAGTTTGAGGCCATGTCTGGGTTATTTAGCAACACCCTGCATCAGAAAAAAAAAAAAAATCTCTTTAAAGTCTTTCTTTTCTGAGTATGGTGAAGCTAATGTCTGAATCCCGCCCTTGGAAGCCTAGTAGACGGACTCTGCGACTTCTACTAGGCAGGGCTAAACAGTGTGACTGTCTCAAAGAACATTTTCTTTGGAATACACACTGACATCACCCAAAGGGGCCTGTGGCTCCTACCTGCCTCCCTTACTTTGGAGGAAGATGGGTAGGAGTCTCACCCTAGAGAATAGGCTGACTACCCTATCTAGTATAGTTTAAGAGGCCTCTGAGGCAGGACTGAAACAGAAGATGTCACTGGCACAGAATGGTATCCTTGATCCCATTCTCTTCAACTACTGAGGCATCCAAGCAGTGAATTCTGAAGCACCTGAGTGTTTGGCTGGGCCCATTAGGTGTGGTCTGGGCACTTTGCAGCTTTCTCCTCCTTAAGTGATGAGGAGCATCTGCTTTGCTTCCTGGAAACAAACCCTCAGTACAAAAAAAAAAGTGAGATTACCACATACTCATCCCCAATCCTAACAGGACAGAGAAAGAGAAAAGGGGCTTTTTCTCATTGAGGCATGAGAGACAACTGAGACCCCAATAAATATTCAAGCACGACTTTGTCATTTCACTCACAAAAAGCAGCAACATGAAGAAAAACTGAAAGTAACTCTATCATTTGGATTCTTCCCCATCAGGCATTCTTTGAAATACAGCCTCTGCCTCTGGTTCTGTAACTACAATTCTCAGACTTACAGACCACAGAGCCTATTGCCACTGTGGTTTCACTTGAGCCTCAACTCTCTGAGCCAAGACTACAGTCCTTATAGAAGACATCTGTGAGAACCCCACAGCACCCAATGGGAAAACTCAGTACTAACCCCTATGATCTCATAGGTCATCCATCTTTTCCTGGCTGTAACAGCTGATTTCTGCCTTATCCCATTGCCCCCTACTCACCCCCTATACATTCTAGTGAAAGTCAGACAACTTCAGGAGAAAATGTCACCATTTATCATGGTTTCCAGTAAGCAGTTCACAAATGCCTTCTTCCTCCCCTCATTGGGACAGTCTGGTGGAAAGTAATTCACAGAAGGAGCCTGATACGCTCTATAGGGAGAGGGGGGGGGGTTGGACGCAGTGTGAATGCAAACCACTTAAAACTAGAATTTCAACTAAGTTCTGTATTTTGCAAGTAAGAAAGTATGATACTATCACAAACAGAAATCCAGTATCTTATCATATGTGACTTGGATTTTTCTGTGTTTTCTAAAGTTTGGCTGATTTACTTCCCAAGAAAAACTTCCATGGCGCAACAATTAAACCAAAGACCCCACATAGCTAAAGCAACCCTGAGCAAAAACATGCAAGGCAGTGGGGAATCACCTTACCCAGACTTCAAGCTATACACAGGGCTATGTCCTAAAGACAGCCTGTACTGGCACAAAACAAAAGAACTTGTGACCAATGGAACAAACTTAAGATCCAAACTTGACTCATACAATTTCAGACACCTCATACTGGAGGAAAGATAACCTCTTCAGCAAATGGTGCCGGCAACAAAACTGGGTCACCATATGTAGGACCGAACAAAAATAAGCCCCTACCTCTCACCCTGTACCAAAAGTCAACTCCAGATGGGATCTAACGGACCTCAACGTGAACCCAAACTCCGAAGGCAATAGAAGAAAAGTCGGGGTAGAACTGGAAGACATAGGGCGTAGGGAAAGACTTTCTAAATCAAAACAGCAGCTGCACAGGAAAAATCAGTCAAACAGCTGGACAAGTGGGACCTCATCAAAACTCAAAGCTTCTGTACAGCAAAAGAAACAATCAAGGACGTGAAGAGAAAACCCACAGAGTGGGAGGCAATCTTCATCAGTGATACACCTGATAGAGCATCATTAACATCAGAATATATAAAGTTACTCAAAAAAACAACAAAAAGCAAGAGAAACCAAATGACTCACTCAAAAGATGGGAGTAAAGCTGGGCATGGTGGTGCATGCCTTTCATCCAGCACTCAGAGGCAGAGGGCAGGGGATCTCTGTGAGTTCAAGGCCAGGCCTGGTCTCAGAGGTGCGTTTCAGGCCAGCTGGAAGCTATAGGGAGACCTGTCTACAAATACAAGCATTACAAAAAAAAAAAAAAAAAAAAAACAGAATGAGTTAAAAGAGCTGAACAGAGGACTTCACCAGTGAGGAAGTAAAGATGGCTAAGGAAACATCTTAAAAAGATTCAACCTCGGGGGCTGGAGAGGACAGATAGCGGTTAAGAGCACCGACTGCTTTCTGCAGAGAACACGGGTTCGATCCCCAGAAACACGTGGCGGCTAAGCACCGTCTTAACTCCAGTTCCAAGAAAACTCCAGTTAGGGGAATCCGATGCCCCTTTCTGAACTCCGCGGCCTTGCATGACACTGGTGCACAAACCCGCAGGCAGACAGTCATGGACATTCATACACATAACAAATAAAATTAATTTAAAAAAAAATCTTTTAAAAAAGTATTATAAAACATCTTAAATTATTAAGGTAATACAAATTCAAACCACTCTAAGAATCATCTCACTCAATAAGACTGTTAAGATCAAGAAAACAAAAGATTACCAAATGCTGGAGAGGTTTGTGGGGAACGGGGAACACTCATCCACTGCTGGTTGGATTGCAACCACTGTGGAAATCAATATAGAAAACTCTTTTTTTTTTTAAAGATTCAAAATGAGCCTACTGCCTGACCCAGCCATACCCACTCCTGGATATATACCCACAAGACCTTCATCCTACTGCAAAGATTACATGCACATCTATGTTTAATTGCAGATCTTTTACACCATAATAGTGAAGAGTTGCAACCAACCCAAAGGTCCATCAACACATGAATGGATAACAACATGTGGTACATTTGCACAAATGGAGTTCTATGCAGCAGTAAAGAAAGCTAACATCATGAAATTTGCAGGAAAATGGATGAACTCGGAAGCCATTTTTATGCTAAGTGAAGTAGTAACACACTCCCAGAAAACAGAAAAAAAACAAAAGGAGAATGGCTTCCCTTATTTGTGGATGCTAGTACCAAATCCCACAACTGAAAGTCAAGGTGAGCAACATTATTGTTATATTTCTTTCTATCGGAAAATAACTGTGATGTTATAACATGAATCTCATAATGAGCCACAGAATTAGCTTACCACTTACTTTCCGAAATGGTAATTAATGTGCATAGGCAGAAGGTATATATACATATTTAGGTCAAATAAAATTAAAAGGAAAAAAAAATTGAACTCCTGGACTGATTGGAATAAACATAGTTTATTCCTGGAGGACATAATCTGGTGCATATATGATGTTTACATAGACATATTTTGGATGAATACAAATTGGAGTGAACAACAACAAAAGGACTGGGTCAAGGAACGGACTGCTGTGGTTGAATTCTGCCTAGGACAATAAAACCTTTGCAGAGGAAAAACTTTGGAAGAGACTGAGAGAAAATGCAGGACATGTATGGCATGATCTGGAGTGGGGTGAGAAGAAGGGAAAGGGGAATATGTCTAAATTAAAATGAAATATGATTTCGAGAAATATAAACAACATCAATAAAAGTATTATATAAAACTACATAGTACCTTCACAAATCAATGGATAAATAAAATCTCTCTCTAAGAGCGTGTGTGTATGCAGAGAGAGAGAGAGAGAGAGAGACGGAGAGAGGAGAGAGAGGAGAGAGGAGGGAGGAGTGACAGGGAGGGAAGAGAGAGAGAGAGAGAGAGAAGATGAAGATGAGAAGAGGAGGAGGGGGGGAGGAGGAGGAGGGGGGAGGAGGAGGAGGAGTAGTAGGAGGAGGAGGAGGAGACCCAGCCTGGAAAAATGACATGGATGGAATCTGGAGGACATTATTGTGATGAAGATAAGCAATACCAAAAACAGAAACATTTTTTGCAGGTTCCTACTTATATGAGCAATGGAAAAGTAGATACTCATTTAAAACACAGAAAGTAGAATGCGGATTTGCAGGTGAGTTTCAAAGCCCTACTTGCGTTTTGCAGGATGACCCAATTTCTAGAGATTTTTAGCTTATCAAGGTGAATAGCTAGCCATCATGAATGCACACTCTCAGTAATATTAAGATGGCAAATTTTTACCTTTAGCTGTCACAGGGTCAAACAATATCAATTTTTGCTCCGTATATGGACTATTAAAACCTCCAATTCAAAACTGCTAATTCTAACATACACACAAATATCTCAGTGTTTTTCTCCCATTTTGAAAATGGAAAAACTGAAAATTAAGTTGCTTTGAAAGAAGTAAAATTATTACCTATAAAAATACCCACTCTACTGTGGGACAAACTTTTATCATATTAACATGCATGACATTCTTAACAGGAAGGATCCTGACAGTCTTGGAGACCAAACACTATGCCTATTATAACAAAGGCAGCAAAATGAAGCATTCATATATCGAGGAGGGTCTGAAATACTACTAGTTAACAGCCCCACCTTTTCAATGATTCTAGCTTAGGTTCCCACTCCACAAAGCCTTTTTCTGCTTTGTAATTACTCTAAAACACTGATCCATCATCCACTCCTCTGAATTATACAAGTTGATCTAAGGAGTAAACATTGTAAGAACAATAAACTTGAGCTGACAGAGTAAAACAACAGAGCAAACAATTTACCCAGTCTTCCTTCTAGGAATACTAAATTCAAACTGCTTGCTAAAGCTCCTTAACTTTCCTCTGTAAAAGTCATTATGTAAGGAAATGAATTGGCATGTTCAATACTATTTCTTCTGTAAGAGAAAGTTGAAGAACTTTTCTATAACGTGGCCAAGAGATCACAAAGCAAGTACTACATAAAGCAGTAGTTTCTTAGTGGCTTAGGACTCCTTGGGTTTGGGCATCTATGATTCACCATCTCCAGTTGATTTCATCAGATGCATTATTCAGATATGTGAAACCATGAAAAAAAAGGAAGATATTGCTTGGTTTTGCATTTGCATTGGCCTTTCCTTTTATAAATTTCTTAAAACTGGTTGTAAAGATTAAAAACCAAAGGTAAAAAGTGAGTTTCTGAAATTGTATGCTGTTGTGCTGTGTTCGTTCATGTTTCTGTTCCACCTCAATGAAGGCATACCCAGTACCACTATCGCACATACAGGGCACTGTCCTAGAGGTTCAGTAGATAAAATATCAGAGAGAAGCCTGTGATGCTCTGCCCCAGGCAGGCCATCGATGGGACACACTGGAATAGGCAAAGCTGCAGGAGTGCATACCATGGGTCCTACTGGTGTGTGTCTGAGGAATAAAGGAGAAGGCAGAGAACCAGTGCAAAAGGCTTCTGGTTCCAAGATGAAATGAACAAGACCCCTGGAGTCCCCACATTCAAGCCAGGGATGTGGGTCTGGGGGAGAACACTTGTGTAGTATGTATAATGCCCAGGGTTCAAGCTCCAGCACCACCAAGTCTCCACATCCACATGCTGTTAAGCAGAACAAAGCTTCAACTAGGAGAGGAGCAAGGCCTAGCCCTACCCTCATCACCAAAGGTCTTGCTCACACTCTGTCGTCTTTAGGTTAAAAGGAGGACCCCTGTGGCTTCTTTTGTGCTACATTACCTGGCTTGTCTGCTTACATTGAAAACCTGCCTTAGGCAGGATATGCATGTGCATTAGCAAGCCAGTGACACCTTGAAATAAAAGGCACTCAGGAGTTCTTGACTTGAGATGTTAGTAACTTGTGATGTTACAGAACATGAAGCATGGGGTCTAAAACCAGGCCCTGAGATATGAGTCACTCTGGGTATAAAAAACAGACTGCTTCACCCAATACAAATTATAAATAAACCCAATTAACATTTTGTATTGGGTTAGTATACAAATGCCGTATATATTTTTTTTCTGACTAACACAACATTTTCACATTCTAACACTTTCTTTTACTTGTAGGACCATTTAAAGGAACTAAGCTTAAATTCCTTCCCAAATAAGTAGCAAACAATAAATGAGAAACAGTTTGGCTAAATTTAATGACACCTTGCCTTGGTTCCTGTTTATGGGTAGTTGTAATACAACTTAGGCATCTATAGGTCAAAAACATAAAAACGAAAAAAAAAAAAAAAAATTTAACGTAGTGAGGTGGGAGGTGGGGTACTATCCTTTCTGGGATACAAACGAAAAACTCTGTGTTCCAATCCTATGATAAATTTTCAATTTTCGTCTAAACTAACAATGGGAGGAGAATTTATGTTCCCACAGGGTCAAAATCACCAATCTCAATGCCTGAAAACGTACAACATTTGACTGTGCAGGATGAAACTGGGGGAAGTGCCAGAAGAGAGGTTGACCAATCTGAACATTAAGGAATGAGGAACTTCAGACTGCCTGAGTCACAGACACTTGAGCATCTCTCTGAATAATATTGGGGTTAACTGTTTATATGGGCCCTAATGAAGTTTACCTTCAGATGCTGAGAAAGAAACCTTTCCTACCTCTCCCTTTTTTTAGGGAAAAAGCAAAACATGATGGTAATGAAACCATCCCTAACTGTAAACTAGAGCCAATTGTTTACAGTGGTAATTTCCTATTAACAGGCATAACGTATTAACAGATTGATAGGCATAGGAACTATGAAATGATATTTCTCTATCTAGAGCCAACAACTTCAAATAGTTAAAGTGTTTTATAAATTTGTGTTCATTAAGCCAAATATATTACTTACAGGAAAGCTCTGATATCGTCAATTAATTATTTTGCCTAGGAGATATTGGCTAGGATTCAAACCCGCCCCCCAAATTATAAGGCCTTTTGCCTATAAAAAAAATGGGATATCTACAAGGAGAAAGGCAGTAAGTCCCTGTTGTCAAAGACCCTGTGTGAGCATGAACAATGTTATGAGATGTCACTTGCTAGCTTACAACTGGCCTCTGAAAAGTGCTTAGACAGCATTACCAAAGGCCACTAAAGCAATACAGCAAAATATTGGTCTCCCTGCAACAAGCAAGTAGGACTCCTCCGTCAATATCAGCTACACCTCCACAGCCTGGAGATACTGTGCAAAGTGGCAGCCAAGCAAGTGCTCTCAAATATATCCCACAATCTATTTGGCTATTAGCTTTCTCTCCTTTGGGAGGAATAACTACAAGCAGAGCCAAACAAGTTATGTCCTCTAGTGGTTAGCGATGTTATAAGCCACAATAAGAACCTTGTCACCCTTTATAGAGAAAACCACAGTTTGCGGATCAGCATACCATCAAAGCATCTGTGCGGGGTCTATGCTAAGCTTAGCTTGACATAATAATGGTACTGCTTAAATGCCTGTACATCCAATAGTTGTGCTTTGCTAGTATGACTAAAAAGGGTATTCACTGGAAAGGCTGTCAACTCATGATCGGGAAACAAACCGAACAGACTGGAGTCCAAAATGGACAACTCCAAAGAAATTAGGCTGTTTCTTCTCACCCACTTGTGCCCCTTCCCAAAGCCCAGGGAACAAACCGCGAGGAGGCAGAGGGGGGCATGTAGATTGTAAGGGCTGCAGATAGATAGGGGTGAATAATTAGGACTACAGTAAATATAGTCTGGACCCTGATTTGATCAACATTGCCTGTGCATACAAGCATCTCCCACTGGACTAGGGGAACCTTGTGTTGTTCAAAATTGGACATAGATACTTGCAAAATGCACCAATTCCCTAATTGTATATGACTATTGAGTACCATCAATGTTATCTGCAAACTAACTGTGTCATATATTGTAGATCCCTTAAAAATAAAATAAATAAATAAAAAAAAAAAACAGATGCTGCAAAAAAATATGGATGTTCCCTTTCACCATTTTCATTTGGAGAGTCCCTTGCTGACTTCATTAATTTTGTGCACCTGAAATAGGCCCTTTTGGCACAGGGCTCGCAGTTGTCACTAGTGGGTTTTGGCTGAAAAGGAGTAGGGTCCGTCTTGCAGCACCAGCCTGGAAAACGGGTGTGTGTTGGTTTTGCTAGCTGGTTTTGACTGGATAGAGGCCTGCAGCTGGCCACGAGTCTGTGTTACCTGGAGGTGTGGATCCCCAACACGTGGGTCTTATTAGGCCATAGAAGGGCAGCAGCTGATGCCCAAGGCCAAAAGCCAGGACAGACTAGGCCGTGGGAACCTCACAGCTGTGGGAACCTCACAGCCGGTTGAAGCTTTGTACTTTAGATCAGCTCCCAGGCGAAGCTGCTGGGGGCTTCTTCTCCCCCATTGGCCCACTGATTCTGCAGGTTCCATGAGACAGTCAGTATCCTACCTCTTCCCACAGAAGCTGTGGGACATACTAAGTAAATGTTCCTTGCTGGGGCACTTGTTATGGAACTCTGACATTTTCTTCCTCTCAGGGTATCATGTTACTAAGAAGAATAAAGACCTTCCCTCAGAAGAAAGACACCCCAGCTAGGGTGTAGCCCAGGGGTCAGAGCTTCATGATTACAAGGTAACACGCCTAGGTTCCTGCCTGGCACCAAAACTTAAAAGGCAGCAGCAGACTCAGAGAGTAAATGTAACATAACGCAGAGATCCTCGAGGCCACAAACCGAAAAACAAAAACAAAAAAAAAAAAACAAAAAAACAAAAACACAAAAACCCTGCTCCAGCAAACGCCCCCATCCAGTACTACAATGGGTCCTCTGTGAATATGTTACTTGTCCCAACATTACCCAGGGATCTTCAACAGGAGCTTCTCTTATCAAACCAAGTAGAGTGCACCAGAGGGTGACCTGTACCAAACCAGACAGCAGACACCTAAAAAGCACATTTAACAGCAGGGAATGAAGTGCTACTCCTGCTTTCTAGTCATCCAACACCACTAGTCCAGGGACTCACTACAAACAGTTCTGGAATTAGGACAACCTGGGTATCCAGAATCTGAAAAGAACAGGGTGTGTGGGAAAACATACCTCCTTGGCCACACCCAAAGGGTGGAATGTAGTGATGCAAAGATTTAGCATCTCCTGCGGATTGATTTATGATGGATATTTAATGCAGAAATGTTTAGAAGAAAAATCTCTTTATGCCACTTTGACCCTAACTGAGTTACACGTTGTGTATGGTTGCTTTCATGCGCATATTTTCCACAGGTCGTGTCACATTAGTAAGTGGGTCCCACAAAAAATATTTGGTGGCGGACACAACAACTGGCCGTATCCCCGACGTGGGGCAGAAGGAAACCTTGAGAACTTAGGTATGCATACCCATAAATCTTGCCCTTTTAGTCTCTTTATCCGCTATTTCCTGATATGTATCTGTTGTGGTGGAGGCATATTTCCTCCTGGTTTGGGTGGATGGGACAGTGGTCTGACAGCATGTGGCTTTGTACACATGGAGGAGAGAAGCCTGGCTCTGATTTGGTTCATAGGGAGCACCCAGTGACTTCCAGGCATTGCCTCCTGGCATTGTTACTCCTGCAGGCTATAAAAGATAGTGATTTCCTGCAGGCTATAAAAGCTAACAGTAATTCAAATCCATCTCAGCATGTTTAACTTAAGTGTAATATTTTTACTTAAGAACCCTGGGTGGTGTTCCCAGATATCCTTTGGAGTGAATATATAAGTGCACAGGTAAAATTAATTGGTTGATTTAATCTTATCTTGCTTCTTTTTTAACATGGTTTCACCTTTGGGCTGGAGAGATGACCCAGCGGTTAAAGAGTGCCACTGCTCTTGCAGAGGGACCCAGGCTGATCCCCAGCACCCACAGAGAAACGTCTGCTAACTCCAATTCCAGGCGAAACTCCAGTTCCAGGGGGAATTTGATGCCCTCTCCTGACTCACCCGCATTGCACGGACATGGGTGCACAAACCTACATGCAGATAGTACATTCATACACATCTAAAAAAATAACTAAAAATAAAAATCGTTAAAACAAAAATAACTAAAATTGTGTCACCTTAAAAATCTCTTCTCACAGAATTCTTGATCACATGTGGACTGAGCTTTGACCTGGCGCCATCAGTCTGCTGCTGCTGCATGCCTCCCAGCTTGCCGGACTGGCACATGGCATCTCTAACTTAGGACCTTTAAATTTTGATTTTAGGTAACATTCTTTTGATTTCAGCATTTTGGAAACCAGATAGATGGATTTCTAGCAAAATTTACAGGCCTAGCCGGGCGTGGTGGCCACGCCTTCATTCCTAGCACTTGGGAGGCAGAGGCAGGCGGATCTTTGTGCATTCAAGGAGCCTGGTCTTAAGAGTGAGTTCCAGGACAGCTTGGGACTACAGGGGGAGACCCTTGTCTCGCAAAGACCAAAAAAAAAAAAAAAAAAACAAAAAAAAAAAAAAAAAGGCAAATTTACATGTCTTGGCAAGTTCTAACAAACAAACTTGCTCCAAAAAATTGTCTTTTTTAAGGAACATTGGTACAAGTCTTCTTTAACAACATAAATTAACATTTGGCTTCAATTTAAATGGAGAAATATTTTTAATAAACTTTTATGTTTATTTAAGCCCATCTTCAAGCTTTGTGTATGTGTGAGTGAATGTTAGTTCCCGCTTTTAATTCATTTTAATCCTACAGGTTTAAATCTATTTAGCTAACTCTAAACAAAAATAGATTCAATTCATAGAAAATGTTTGTTTTATACACTTTAGTGTTAACAATTTTAATTGGGTTTACAGTATGGAATATTATTCAGTTAATGATAAATTGTTGTTATTTCTAAAAGCGTTATTAATAGTATGTTATGCATTAAATATACTCTTAATAATATTGATAAAAATTTAGTCTAATGATAAGTTGTTCATTGTTGGTGGCTATTATTATTGACATTATTATTCGTAAAATTATTAATGATTGTTGTGACTAATAATGGTTAATAATTGTCGATTGTTGTTGTGATATGGATAAGTATATTCTTCCAAAGTCCTTAATATTAAGACAAGATGGATCATTCAAAGACTACAAACAACTTTTGCCTGTCTAATTTTGGGAATCCTCAATCTTTCGATTTGTAAACTGCATAGGGTCAGTTAGGCTTAGCAGAGGGACAGCTTTGGAGTAATTAACCAGAAGGGGTAGGATAGGGAAAGAATAGTACACTTTCGAGGACAGCTCATTAAAGGAAATGGTTGGGAATAGGCCTAAGATGTGGCATATGAATCTCAGCTGCTTTATGGGTTACTAGGACATTTATTAATTAGACAGGTAAAAATAACCCTATCACAAATTATAAAAATTTCATTGTTTTTCACTTGGACAACCAAAAACAATTGGCTCTCTTCCTTACACTCAACATTAAAAAAATCTTTTTATCATGTATGTATGTATGTAGTGTGCACACACAGGTTATGCGATGTGTTGTAACTTGTGTTCTAAGTTGTTTTATGATAACAGCCATGAATACCAGTAAAAACATTGCCTCCGAGTTGGAACGTGGCCCTTCCTTCTTAAGATGCAAATTTATATAAAACAGCCAAAACATAATTCAATTTCCACAAAGGTTATGGTGTTATCTATTAAAAATTTTAAAAATAATGCATCTACACTGCCACCTACTGGCTTACGCTCTTTTAACATCTAAAACAAAGATAAACCAGTTTTCATTGTATTAAAGTGTTAATAAGGTTTTGGGTATTTTGGGAAATAAAAAATAATAAACAGGTATAAAAATTTAAATATTTAAAAAAAATTTTTTTTTTTTTTTTTTTTTTTTTTTTTTTGGCTGCCTTTTTTTTTTTTAAATTTTTGCATGCATTACAGGCTAAGACACGCCTGCATTTCATTCAGATGAACAGTGGGTAGCTGGTGTTGAGGCCTGCATTTCATTTGGGTGACCAGTTGGTTTAGAAAAAAGGCTCCCTTTGTGGACCACCAACCCAAGTAGCTGGTGTTGTGAGTAAAATTACTGTCCTGGCTTTGGGCAGGAGGAAAGTCATGGCCAAGAGTGGACCACATGTGTCTTGTTCCCCAGGCTAATGACTCGAGTAGGAATAGGAAGTTACCTCTCCTGTCTGGTCACATGAGTGACTGACTGTCCTCTACACCATGAGGCCAGTTCCCCACAATGTCCACAAAGTGGGCACCGTGAGTCCCTCTCCCCTTAGCAGGACTGCAATGCACCTGTTTGAAAAGGGAAGCTTCCTAGAAGCTCCAACAAAAACAAAAAAAAAAAACAAAAACAATCAAGAGGGTAATGATGGGAACAAACTTTCTCATGGGGGCATCATCCTAAGCAGTCTTTAATGATGGACTAAAGAAACAGTTATAAGGCAAATTTATTAAGAGCTAGAAGATACTGTTAAAATCTTTTAAAAGCCAGTGACTCAAGGCCTGTATTACATAGTAAGGCTTAGCAGTTACGCTTGGCCTTAAAAACAATTTTTCCTAATTCTACAGGTCTGAAAAACTTTCTGTTTTTAAATTCCATCCCCCAAATAAAGACTGAGGAATCAGCTCCTCAAATTCGGTTCCAATCTTAACTCTGTTCATATGTAGATTTTCTCCTTGTAGCTCTCTTAGACCTGAGCCCACTTCTTCTGTTGCAAATTAAGGGCTTTTCATTGGAACCCACTCTCCTCCAAGAGCAGCCTCTTCTAGATAATTTCAAGCCTTGGCCTTTTTCTCTTAAATTTTGTCTACAAAATCCGTTTTGGATGAAAGTTGTGTTGCTCTCTTGTCTTCAAGTGTGTTGCTCTCTTGTCTTCTCTAAATCTAACTCTTCCTACCTTAAAAAACCTGGCCAGCCTTTTACCGGAAACCCACAGCCAATATCATCCTAAATGGGGAATGACAGAAACAGTCCCTTTTAAAGGTAGGAACTCTGCAAAGCTGCCCCTGTCACCATTTCTCTTCAATATAGTGCCTGAACCACTTGCTAGAGCAGTAAGGCAAGAAAAGGAAATTAAGGACTACTACTTAGAAAAGAGGAAGTCAAGTCTATCCCTTTTTGTTGACGATATGATTGTTTCTTAAGGGATGCTAAAAAAAACTCCACAAGAAATCCTAGCAATGACTACAGGATAAGTAAAGTGTGCCAGGATACAACCATTAACCTAAACAAAAAAAAAATCAAGCTTCTTTACACCCAGAACAAGCAACTGGAGAAAAGGGAAAGAGTTAAAGAGGGCCCTTCCCACTCACGAATAGCTCAACAACCATAAAATACCTAGGAACAAACTAACCAAAGGCAGCAAAGATCTCACACAAAAATTTTAACCTTTAAATAAAGAAATTGAAGACAACATCAAAAGAAGGAAAAGGAAAAAACTCCATGCCCAACAGGGTTGTGAACAAATTAACATTTTAAAAATGACTATTTTCTCGAAACTCTTGTATAGATTTCACGCAATTCCAATCAAATCCCACGAGTTTCTTCATAGGCTTGGAAAACAAAAGTCCTTATAACTTCATTTGGAAAACCAAAAGTCCCTGAATAGCCAAACAACCCTAAGTGACAAAGTGTAAAACAGGGGGGATCTCTATACCAGACTTCACACTATACTACAAGGCTACTAGTCAAACACGCTGGTACTGGCACAAAAACTGACCTGTAGACCAATGGATACAAAACTGAAGATACAAAATTGAAAACATACAATTTCAAGTCCTCTATACTTGACAAGGGGGCACCGAAGCCTTCAATGGAGAAAAGACCGCACTTTCAGCCAAGTGGTGTTGGCAAAAACGGAATCACCACTTATAGAAGGAATGAAATTAAACCCTACCTCCCACCCTGAACAAAAATCAACACTTCCAGATGGACCCCACGACCTCCAAGTGAAACCCCCAAATCTGAAGATGCGATGATAGAAAGAAAAAGTTGGCAGCAAAATACAAGGTACCAGGCATAGGGAAAAGGGACTTCCTAAATCAGACGGCAGCCTGGCAGCTGCGCAAGGATTTAAGGTAAACAATTGACCAAATGGGGACCCTCATCAAACTCAAAAGCTTCTGTACATCAAAAGAAAACCAATAAGGAAGTGAAGAGAATCCCACAGAGGGGAGGAAACCCTCACCACAGAAACTCTGCCAAAGCATTGATTTCCAGCATATATAAACTACTCAAAAAACAAAGAACGAAGAAAAAATCAATGACCCACTCACATAGATGCGAACAAAGAGCTGAACCGGGATTATGCCCAAGTGACGGAGTTAGAGATGGTTGATAAACACCTTAAGAAGTTTTCTACATCACTAATCATTAAGAACATGCAAATCAAAACCACCTACGTAATAGATGATCTCACTTCAATAAGACTGGACAGGATCAAGAAAACCAATGAAACCAAATGCTGGAGAAATTGTGAGGATTTTAATGGTGAACACTCATCCATGTTGGTGGGAATGTAAATTGTATAGCCACTATGGAAAGCAGTGTGATAACCCTTGGAAGGACTTGGAATGAACTTGCCACCAGACCCAGCACATACCACTCTAGGCATGTACCCTCAAGCTCACCCCACCAGAGCTACATGCACAGCCATTGTTTATTGCAGCTCTCTCCACAATATGCAAGGAGCTGGAACCAACTAAATGCCCCTCATGATGAGTGGATGGATAGAGAAAATGTTTTTTTTTTTTTTTTTTTTTTCGGTAATCTACACAATGGATTCTAGCGCAGTTAAAAAGAGAACGCCGAAAAATCATGAGCTTTGCAGGAAAATGGCTGGAGCTAGAGCGGGGACACCATGCTGAGTGAAGTTAGTAACACAGTCCCTGAAAACAAAACAAAAAAAAAAAAATGGTATCACTCATCTGTGGGTGCTAGTGCCAATCACCTAGTTTTAAGTATTTCTCTGCATGGCCCATTGAGCTTTGGTCCAAGCAGCTGGGAGTGAAGCATATTGGAAACAAAAAACAAGAACAACAGGAAGGATTGCATTGAAGAACTAACTGAAACAGTGAACTTCTGCTAAAAAACAGTCAACTTCCACATGGCGAATATTGAAAAAGACTGAGGGGAAAGAGCTTGGGATTAAAAACGTGTTTGGCAGAAGCATGAGCTCTGGTGGGGTGGGGTGGGTGGGGAATGGGAGGGTGCGGAACGGGTCTGGTGGGGGATTTGATAAAAAAATCAAAAAGAATAAATTAAAAAAGACAAAGACAAAAAATTGCTCACGTAATATAGCAATTTTACTATTAGGGCATTTATCCTAGGGAAATGAAAACTTTGGTTTACACAAAGGTATGTTACAAAAAAAAACAAGGTATTATAATTGCTTTCTTTACCGACTGATAGGATAGGAACTGTGAAAGGCGGATATTTCTTTATTCACAGCCTTGTATTATTCACTTTTCTGTTGCTGTGAAAAAGAACCATGACCACGGAACTTCTAAAATGAAGAGTTTATTGAGCTTGATTGATGTGGTGGTTCCAGGGAATTAGCGTCATTGTGGTGGGAGGCATGTCGGCTGGAATATCTGGCGCAGCAAGCCGAGGGTCACATTTTTCAAAAAAGCGCCACAGGAAGCAGAGAGAGGGGGCGACTGGAGACCACGAGGTTTGGTGAAGTCAATAAGCATGCTCCCATAAGTACTTCCTCTTAGCATCAGCCAACTTTCTAAGATTCCAAAAACCAGTGCCACCAACTGCAGACAAATGTCTGAATCTTAAAGCCTATAGGGGAACACTCTCATTCAAAACACCATCCCAGAGCCAAATCTCTACTAAAAGTCTCTATAAGTGTTCATATAAGCAAAATCTATTCATACAGGAGAGCTCTGATATCGCACTGGCTTATTCTGCCAAGGCGATGTTGGCTAGGAGACCAAGCCCCCACAAAAGTAAAGGCTCCAAACTGCGATATCTGCAAGAAAAGAGGAGGTAATTCCCTGCTCTCGAAGACCTGTTGTAAAAATGGGAAAGATGTATAGAGAACACACTTGCAAGCATAAGGATGGCCTCTGGAATGCCAAAGAACGTTACCAAAGGCCACAAAAACAATAAAGCAAATACGAGTCCCCCTGAGTCAAGCAAGAATCCTCCGTCAGCACCAGCTACACCTGCCCTGCCTGGNAAAGACAGCATCTTCAGCAAGTGGTGCTGGCAAAACTGGATCACCACTTGTAGAAGAATGAAATTAAACCCCTACCTCTCACCTTGTACAAAGGTCAACTCCAGATGGACCAAAGACCTCAACGTGAAACCCCAAACTCTGGAGGTGATAGAAGAGAAGCTTGGCAGCAGACTACAAGACATAGGTGTAGGAAAAGACTTCCTAAATCAGACAGCAGCTGCACAAGAAATAAGATCGACAATTGACAAATGGGACCTCATTAAACTCAAAAGCTTCTGTACATCAAAGGAAGCAATAAAGGAAGTGAGGAGAAGACCCACAGAGTGGGAGGAAACCTTCACAGCAGATACATCTGACAAAGCATTAATTTCCAGAGTATACAAGCTACTCAAAAAACAAAGAAGAAAGAAAACAAATGAATCATTCAAAAGATGGAGCAAAGATCTGAATAGAGACTTCACAGAGGAGGAGTTAGAGATGGCCGAGAAACATCTTAAGAAGTGTTCAACATCTCTGATAATTAAGGAAATGCAAATTAAAACCACTCTGAGATACCACCTTACTCCAATAAGACTGGCTAGGATCAGGAACATGAATGATACCAAGTGCTGGAGAGGTTGTGGGGAAAGGGGAACACTCATCCATTGCTGGTGGGAATGTAAACTTGTACAGCCACTATGGAAAGCAGTGTGGAGAACCCTTAGAAGACTCAAAATGAGCCTTCCATTTGACCCAGTCATACCACTCCTGGGTATATACCCACAAGACACAACTTACTGCAAAGATACATGCACAGCTATGTTTATTGCAGTTCTGTTCACAATAGCAAAAAGCTGGAACCAGCCCAGGTGCCCTTCAACTGACGAGTGGATAGAGAAAATGTGGTACATGTATACAATGGAGTACTATGCAGCAGTAAAGAGGGACAACATCATGAACTTTGCAGGTAAATGGATGGAGCTGGAAGACATTATGTTAAGTGAAGTAACACAGTCCCAGTTCACCTCATCTTTAGGCACGTCATCACAGAGCTCCAGAGCGAGTTTTTCCCTATGCACACCTGAGGGTCCTTTTTCACCATTCATACAGTTTCGCACAACAGAGCTGTGACAACTAAAACTAAAACACAAATTAAATGTCTCCAGTGAAAGCAGCAATAAAGTCTACCATCAACAGCTCCTCAATTTCCTAACGTTCATAATATTACAGTAATCTGTTATTCCAAAGAGACTATTTCAGTTCCACATAGACAAATGCCACCATGCAATTTTGTCAACTGAGCTTTAGGAAAATCCTCTATTGGCTCAGGGAAGGGTTTTTAAATGTTATGAAATACCGTGACAAGACAGTTTCTCCTTACCTCTTAAAAATATTTCTTAAAGCTGGGAGTGTTAATCCCAGCACTTGGAACATAGAGGCAGGCAGATCTCTGAGTTCAAAGCCGGCCTGGCCTACATAGTGAGTTCCAGGCCAACTGGGGCTAAAGGGAGACCTTGTCTCAAGAAAAGACAAAAGAAAAAAAAAATTTTTAAATCTTAAAATTTATGACTGTTTCACCTGCATGTACAAATGTACCCATGTTGTACAATGCTGGTGGAAGCCAGAAAAGGGTGCTGGATCTCCTAGAACTGGAGTTATGGTCAGTTGATAGCCACCATATAGGTGCTGGGAACCAAACCCAGGTCCTCTGCAAGAGCAGCCAGTGCTCTTGACTGCCAAGACATCACTTCAGCCCCTCTGTGTCCCAAGTGCTAGGATTAAAAGCATGCACCACCATGCCCGGCTCATACTTAGCATTTCTTAACCAAAAAAAAAAAAAAAACATTCAAATAACAAAAACTAGATCTTTGCCTTTGAAAAATCATTTTTCCATTAGTTGCTAGACTTTCTCCTGGGGCTACAGCCAAAACACGGGTCAGGAGTGGGAAGATAATGAAAGCAACTATACAGCAGCTTGGTTTTGTGACAAGGGAGAAGTTGGGGGTTGGGGAGATAGCTCACTGCATAGAGTACAGACAGCACACAGAAGTAGCACTTCACATCCTGAGAACACATAAAGCTGGACCCAGTAGTTGCCCACAGCCAGGTAGCCCAGGCTCATGCAGCAACAAGAGAACCTATCTCAAAACAAATCATGTGCAAATCAAGGACCAAGATTGTCCTCTGACCTCCATCTGGGTATGGTGACACATGTACACCTGCACTCATATATACAAACATGTACACATCCACAAGAGAAATGAAAATTTGCTTTCGTACAGTTGACAAATACAGCACCACAAACAGAATACTTGCTCAATACTTACACTGCATGTAAATTTCACCCCAAAAGAAAAATTATAGCACAACTACTGAACTAGTAAGGCAGAAGCATTCAGAGTGAAGTAGCTTTTTCACTTTCATTTTGGTCGTCAGGATTGCAGCCAGTTCTTTAAACACTCTACAAATAAATTCTTGCCACCAAGTTATAATCCCAGCCTGGGAAAGTACTTTTAAAAATGCACATTAAATAAGATGGGGCCAGGCATGGTGTTACACACCTGTAATCTCAGTCTGACATGAGAGGACTGAAAGTTCAAGGCCATAAGTAAGACCATATCTCAAGAAAATTGAAGGTCAGGCTTGGTGACTATGTACCTGTAATCCCAACATTTGGAGTGTAGAAGGAAGAGAGCATTAGAAGTTTAAGGACTGCCTCAGATAGAAAACAAGTTTGAGGCTAGCCTGGGTTTTATGAGACTGAAAAAAAATGGCCAACCCACAGTGAAGTAGAGAATTAGCCAGGCATTTTCAGACATCTAGGGAGTAAGCATACTCTTTCAACATTGCTGAAGATTTGAAAACAACAGCAGTATAAATGTGTTTTTAAAACCCATACACATGACACACAAAAAGACTTAATATCTTTAAACAGGAACAGGGGACACACACCTGTTATCCCAAGGCAGGACTCAGGATGCTGATACAGGAAAATCAAGTTTGAGGCCAGTCTGGGTTATTTAGCAACACCCTGCATCAGAAAAAATCTCTTTAAAGTCTTTCTTCTGAGTATGGTGAGCTATGTCTGTAATCCCAGCCCTTGGAAGCATAAGTAGAAGGACTCCTGAGACTTCATACTAGCCAGGATTACACAGTGTGACTGTCTCAAAGAACATTTTCTTTGGAATACACACTGACATCACCCAAAGGGGCCTGTGGCTCCTACCTGCCTCCCTTACTTTGGAGGAAGATGGGTAGGAGTCTCACCCTAGAGAATAGGCTGACTACCCTATCTGCTAGTATAGTTTAAGAGGCCTCTGAGGCAGGACTGAAACAGAAGATGTCACTGGCACAGAATGGTATCCTTGATCCCATTCTCTTCAACTACTGAGGCATCCAAGCAGTGAATTCTGAAGCACCTGAGTGTTTGGCTGGGCCCATTAGGTGTGGTCTGGGCATTCTGCAGCTTTTCTCCTCCCTTAAGTGATTGAGGAGCATCTGCTTTGCTTTCCTGGAACAAACCCTCAGTAACAAAAAAAAAAAGTGAGATTACCACATACTCATCCCCAATCCTAACAGGGACAGAGAAAGAGAAAGGGGGCTTTTTCTCATTGAGGCATGAGAGACAACTGAGACCCCAATAAATATTCAAGCACGACTTTGTCATTTCACTCACAAAAAGCAGCAACATGAAGAAAAACTGAAAGTAACTCTATCATTTGGATTCTTCCCCATCAGGCATTCTTTGAAATACAGCCTCTGCCTCTGGTTCTGTAACTACAATTCTCAGACTTACAGACCACAGAGCCTATTGCCACTGTGGTTTCACTTGAGCCTCAACTCTCTGAGCCAAGACTACAGTCCTTATAGAAGACATCTGTGAGAACCCCACAGCACCCAATGGGAAAACTCAGTACTAACCCCTATGATCTCATAGGTCATCCATCTTTTCCTGGCTGTAACAGCTGATTTCTGCCTTATCCCATTGCCCCCTACTCACCCCCTATACATTCTAGTGAAAGTCAGACAACTTCAGGAGAAAATGTCACCATTTATCATGGTTTCCAGTAAGCAGTTAAACAAATGCCTTCTTCCTCTCCCCTCATTGGACAGTCTGGGGAAATGTAATTCTAAGAAGGAGCCTGATAAGCTATATAGGGAGAGGGGGGTTGGAGCAGTGTGAATGCAAACCACTTAAAACTAGAATTTCAACTAAGTTCTGTATTTTGCAAGTAAGAAAGTATGATACTATCACAAACAGAAATCCAGTATCTTATCATATGTGACTTGGATTTTTCTGTGTTTTCTAAAGTTTGGCTGATTTACTTCCCAAGAAAAACTTCCATGGGAACAATTAAGAAAAGACCCCAAATAGCTAAAGCAACCCTGAGCAAAAAATGCAAGACAGGGGGGATCATCTTACCAGACTTCAAGCTATACTACAGGGCTATGGTCCTAAAGACAGCCTGGTACTGGCACAAAAACAGACTTGTTGACCAATGGAACAAAATTTAAGATCCAAACTTGAGCTCATACAATTTCAGACACCTCATACTGGAGGAAAGATAACATCTTCAGCAAATGGTGCTGGCAAAACTGGATCACCATATGTAGAAGAACAAAAATAAGCCCCTACCTCTCACCCTGTACAAAAGTCAACTCCAAATGGATCAAAGACCTCAACGTGAAACCCAAAACTCTGAAGGTAATAGAAGAAAAAGTCGGTAGCAAACTGGAAGACATAGGAGTAGGGAAAGACTTTCTAAATCAAACAGCAGCTGCACAGGAAATAAGGTCAACAGCTGACAAGTGGGACCTCATCAAACTCAAAAGCTTCTGTACAGCAAAAGAAACAATCAAGGAAGTGAAGAGAAAACCCACAGAGTGGGAGGAAATCTTCATCAGTGATACCTCTGATAGAGCATTAACATTCAGAATATATAAAGTACTCAAAAAACAAAAAAAGCAAGAAAACAAATGACTCACTCAAAAGATGGGAGTAAAGCTGGGCATGGTGGTGCATGCCTTTAATCCCAGCACTCAGAAGGCAGAGGCAGGTGGATCTCTGTGAGTTCAAGGCCAGCCTGGTCTACAGAGTGAGTTTCAGGCCAGCTGGAGCTATAGGGAGACCCTGTCTACAAATACAAGCATTACAAAAAAAAAAAAAAAAAAAAAACAGAATGAGTTAAAAGAGCTGAACAGAGGACTTCACCAGTGAGGAAGTAAAGATGGCTAAGAAACATCTTAAAAAGATTCAACAGCGGGGGCTGGAGAGACAGACCTAAGCGGTTAAAGAGCACCGACTGGCTTTCTGCAGAGAACCCGGGTTCGATCCCCGAACACGCTGGCGGCTACAGAACCGTCCGTAACTCCAGATCCAAGAAGAACTCCAGTTCGGGGAATCGATGCACCCTTTCTGACTCCGCGGCTCTTGCATGACACTGGTGCACAAACCACGCATGCAGACAGCATACATTCATACACATATACAAATAAAAATAAATTTAAAAAAAAATCTTTTAAAAAAGTATTATACAAACATCTTAATTATTTAAGGTAATACAAATTAAAACCATCTAGTAATATTCAACTCATATAAGACTGTGCCTAAAGATCAAGAAAACAAAAGATTGAACCAAATGCTGGAGAGTTTGTGGGGAACAAGGGGAAATTCTCATCCACTGCTGGTGGATCTGCAAACTTGTGGAAATCAGATGAGAAACTCTTTTTAAAGTTCAAAATGAGCCTACTCAAAAGCAATCTGACCACCAGCCATACCACTCCTGGGTTATCCAACCCACAAGACTCATCTTACTACTTCAAAAGATTACTCCACATCTACTGATTTATCAGTCTGTCAGACTCTTTTCACAAATAGTGAAGAGTTGCAACGCACACCCAAAGGTCAATCACCATGAATGGATAACAAAATGTGGTACATGCACAAAATGGGAGTTTTATGCAGCAGTAAAGAAAGCATAACACATCATGAACTTTTGCAGAAAATAGGTGGAACTCGGAAGCCATTTTTATGCTAAGTGAAGTAGTAACACACTCGAAACAGAAAAAAACAAAAGGAGAATGCTTCCCTTATTTGTGGAATGCTAGTTACCAAATCCCACACACTGGAAAGTCAAGGTGAGCGACATGTATATGTTAATTTCTATAAAATAGGAAATAAATTCTTAGGTTCTACTGAAAATGTGTGTAATAGACATGAATCTCATAATGAGCCACAACGAATTAGCTTAACCACTTACTTTCCGAAATAGGGTAATTAATCGTGCATAGGCAGAGGTACTATATAACATTTTTAGGTCAAATAACAATTAAAGGAAAAAAATTGAACTCCTGGACTGATTTGGGGAATAACATATTTATTCCTGGAGGACAATAATCTGGTCATAGTATATACGTTTACATGAGATCATATTGGATAACAGTTTGGGAGCTGACCACAACAACGAATGAGGACTGGGTCAAAGGGAACGGACTGCTGTGTGTTAATTCCTTTCCTAGGACAATAAGAGACCTTTGTCAGGAGAAAAAAAACTTTGGAAGAGACTGAGAGAAAGATGCAAGAGACGTGTATGGCTGTATCTGCTGAGTGGTGTGTTTAGAAGAAAAGGGAAAGGGAATATGTCTAATTAAATTGAAATATTATTTGAGAATACTAACACACACTCAATAACAAGTACTTATCATAACAACTACATATCTGTCATCTTTCACAAATCAATGGATAAATAAAATCAGTCTTCAAATGGTGTGTGTATAGCAGAGCATTGCGAGAGAGAGAGAGAGAGAGACGGAGAGAGGAGAGAGAGGAGAGAGGAGGGAGGAGTGACAGGGAGGGAAGAGAGAGAGAGAGAGAGAGAAGATGAAGATGAGAAGAGGAGGAGGGGGGGAGGAGGAGGAGGAGGAGGAGTAGGAGGAGGAGGAGGAGAACCCAGCCTGAAAAATGACATGGATGGATCTGGAGGACATTATGTGATGAAATAAGCAATACAAAACAGAACATTTTTGCATGATTCTACTTATAATGAGAAATGGAAAGTAGATACTCATAAAAACAGAAAGTAGAATGCGGATGCAGGGGAGTTTCAAAGCACATACTTTCGTTTTGCAGGATGACAAATTTCTAGAGATTTTTAGCTTATCAAGGTGAATAGCTAGCCATCATGAATGCACACTATAGTAATATTAAGATGGCAATTTTTACCTTATGCCTGTCACAGGTCAAAAAATATCAATTTTGCTCTGTATAATGGACATATTAAAACCTACAATTCAAACTTGATAATTATAAATACAACAAATATCTCAGGGTTTTTTTCCCATTTTGAAAATGAAACCTGAAAACTTAAGTTGCTTTGAAAACTAAAAATTATACATATAAAACATACAAATCTACTGCTTGGGACAAACTTTATCATATTAAACATGCATGACATTTCTTAACAGGAAGGATCCTGACAGTCTTGGAGACCAAACACTATGCCTATTATAACAAAGGCAGCAAAATGAAGCATTCATATATCGAGGAGGGTCTGAAATACTACTAGTTAACAGCCCCACCTTTTCAATGATTCTAGCTTAGGTTCCCACTCCACAAAGCCTTTTTCTGCTTTGTAATTACTCTAAAACACTGATCCATCATCCACTCCTCTGAATTATACAAGTTGATCTAAGGAGTAAACATTGTAAGAACAATAAACTTGAGCTGACAGAGTAAAACAACAGAGCAAACAATTTACCCAGTCTTCCTTCTAGGAATACTAAATTCAAACTGCTTGCTAAAGCTCCTTAACTTTCCTCTGTAAAAGTCATTATGTAAGGAAATGAATTGGCATGTTCAATACTATTTCTTCTGTAAGAGAAAGTTGAAGAACTTTTCTATAACGTGGCCAAGAGATCACAAAGCAAGTACTACATAAAGCAGTAGTTTCTTAGTGGCTTAGGACTCCTTGGGTTTGGGCATCTATGATTCACCATCTCCAGTTGATTTCATCAGATGCATTATTCAGATATGTGAAACCATGAAAAAAAAGGAAGTATATTTGCTTGGTTTGCCATTTGCATGGCCTTTTATAAATTTCTACCTGGTTGTAAAGATAAAACAGAAAGGTAAAAGTGAGTTTCTGAAATGTATGAGGGTGTGCTGTGTTCGTTCATGTTTCTGTTCCACCTCAATGAAGGCATACCCAGTACCACTATCGCACATACAGGGCACTGTCCTAGAGGTTCAGTAGATAAAATATCAGAGAGAAGCCTGTGATGCTCTGCCCCAGGCAGGCCATCGATGGGACACACTGGAATAGGCAAAGCTGCAGGAGTGCATACCATGGGTCCTACTGGTGTGTGTCTGAGGAATAAAGGAGAAGGCAGAGAACCAGTGCAAAAGGCTTCTGGTTCCAAGATGAAATGAACAAGACCCCTGGAGTCCCCACATTCAAGCCAGGGATGTGGGTCTGGGGGAGAACACTTGTGTAGTATGTATAATGCCCAGGGTTCAAGCTCCAGCACCACCAAGTCTCCACATCCACATGCTGTTAAGCAGAACAAAGCTTCAACTAGGAGAGGAGCAAGGCCTAGCCCTACCCTCATCACCAAAGGTCTTGCTCACACTCTGTAGTCTGTAGGTAAAAAGGAAACCACCTGTGGCTTCTTTGTGCTACATTACTTGCTTGTGTGTTTACACTGAAACCTGGCCTTAGGCAGGGTTTGCCTGCATTAGCAAACCCATGACACTGCCTTGGGATTAAAGGTACTCATTGTTACTGAACATGAGGCAGGGGGTCTGAAACCAGGCCCTGAGATATGATGTCACTCTGGGTATAAAAACAGAATGCTTAACCCAATACAAATTATAAATAAAACCAATTAACATTTTGTATTGGGTTAAGGTATACAAATGGCGTATATATTTTTTTCTGAATAACACAACATCACATTATAACACTTTCTTTTACTTGTAGGACAATTTAAAGGAACTAAGCTTAAATTTCCTTCCCAAATAAGTAGCATACAGTCAATGAGAAACAGTTTGGATAAATTTAATGAAAGCTTATGCCTTGGCTCCTGTTTATGGGTATGTGTAATACAACTTAGGCATCTATAGGTCAAAACATAAAAACCGAAAAAAAAAAACAAACAGGGAGGTGGGAGGTAGGGTAGTATCCTTTCTGGGATACAAATGGAAAACTCTCTGTTCTAATCCTATTGATAAATTTTCAATTTTTCTGATCTTGAAACTAACAATGGGAGGAGAATTTTATGTTCCCACAGGTAAAAGTCACCAATCTAAATGCCTGAAAACATACAACTTATGGCTGTGCAGGATGAACTGGGGAATGTCAGCAGAGAGGTTGACCCATCTGAACACTAAGGAATGAGGAACATCAGACTGCCTGAGACACGGTCACTGAGCATCTCTCTGAATAATATTGGGGTTGACTGTTAATAATGGACCCTAATGCTGAGAAACCTTCCTACCTCTCCCCCCCCCTTTTTTTTTTTTTTTTTTTTTTTGAAAAAAGAAAAACAGGATGGTAATGAAACCACTCCCAAACTGTAAACTAGAGCCAATTGTTACGGTGGTAATTTCCTATAAAACAGGCACAACGTATTAACTGATTGATAGGCATAGGAACTGTGAAAGGATATTTCTCTATCTAGAGCCAAATTCAATAGTAAAGTGTTTATAAGTTGTGTAATTAAGCAAAATATATTACTACAGGAAAGCTCTGACATCAGCAATGAATTATTCTGCCTAGGAGATGTTGGCTAGGGGATTCAAACCCCCCCCCCCAAATTATAAAGGCCTTTTGCCTATAAATGGGATATATGCAAGGAGAAAGGCAGTAAGTCCCTGTTGTCGAAGACCTGGTGTGAGCATGAAAAATGTTATGAGACGTCACCTGCTAGCGTACAACTGGCCTCTGAAATGCTAGAGAGCGTTACCAAAGGCCACTACAGCAATACAGCAAAATATTGGTCTCCCTGAGACAAACAAGACTCCTCCGAAAATATCAGCTACACCTCAACAGCCTGGAGATACAGTGCAACAGTGGCAGCCAAGTGTCTATATTATATCCCAAAACTATTTGGCTATTAGCTCTCTCCTTGGAGGAATAACTCACAGCGGATGCCACAAGCTTATGTCCTCTAGTGGTTAGGCGATGTTATAAGCCACAATAAGAACTTGTCACCCTTTATAGAGAAACCACAGTTTGTGGATTAGCATACCATCCAAGCATCTGTGTCTATGCTCACAGCTTAGCTTGACACAATAAGTGGTACTGCTTAAATGCCTGTACATCCAATAGCTTGAGCTTTGTTAGTATGACTGAAAAGGGTATCACTGGGAAAGCTGTCAATCCGTGAAGGGAAACAAACTGAACAGACTGGAGTCCAAAATGACAACTCCAAAGAAATTAGACTGTTTTCTTCTCACCCACTTGTGCCCCTTTCCCAAAGCCCAGGGAACAAACTGCGGAAGAGGAGGCGTGGTAGATTGTAAGGGCTGTGGAGAGATAGGGGTGAATCATGAGACTACAGGAATATAGTCTGGACACCTGATTGATCAACATGCCTGTGCATACAAGCTTCTCCAACTGGACTATGGGAACCTTGGGTTGTTCAAAATTTGGACATAGATACTTGCAAAATGCACCAATTACCTAATTGTATGACATATTGAGTAACATCAATGTTATCTGCAAATAACTGTGTCATTATATTGTAGAATCCCTTAAAAATAAAATAAATAAATAAAAAAAAAAACAGAATGCTGTACACAAATAAATGGATTTTCCCTTTCACCATCATTTGGAGAGTCCCTGAATTCATTCATTTTGTGGACATAAACTAGGCCCTTTTGGCACAGGGCTCGCAGTTGGCACAAGCTGGTTTCGGCTGGAAAGGAGTCGCTCTGCAGACCACCAGCCTGGAAACTGTGTGTTGGTTTGGCTAGCTGGTTTTGACTGGACAGAGGCCTGCAGCTGGCCACGAGTCTGTGTTACCTGGAGGTGTGGATCCCCAACACGTGGGTCTTATTAGGCCATAGAAAGGCAGCAGCTGATGCCCAAGGCCAAAAGCCAGGACAGACTAGGCCGTGGGAACCTCACAGCTGTGGGAACCTCACAGCCGGTTGAAGCTTTGTACTTTAGATTCAGCTCCCAGGAGAAGCTGCTGGGGGCTTCTTCTCCCCCATTGGCCCACTGATTCTGCAGGTTCAGTGAGACAGTCAGTATCCTACCTCTTCCCACAGAAGCTGTGGGACATACTAAGTAAATGTTCCTTGCTGGGGCACTTGTTATGGAACTCTGACATTTTCTTCCTCTCAGGGTATCATGTTCTACTAAGAAGCATTAAAGACCTTCCCTCCAGAAGAAAACACCAAGCTAGGGTGTAGCTCAGGGTCAGAGCTCATGATTACAAGGTACAAGCCCTAGGTTCCTGCCCTGGCACCAAAAATTAAAAGGCAGTAACAAAAGCAGGAGATTCCTAGAGGCCACAAAACAGAAAAACAAAAACAAAAAAAAAAAACAAAAAACAAAAACAAAAAAACCCTGCTTCCAGCAAACAGCACATCCAGTACTACAATGGGTCCTCTGTGAATATGTTACTTGTCCCAACATTACCCAGGGATCTTCAACAGGAGCTTCTCTTATCAAACCAAGTAGAGTGCACCAGAGGGTGACCTGTACCAAACCAGACAGCAGACACCTAAAAAGCACATTTAACAGCAGGGAATGAAGTGCTACTCCTGCTTTCTAGTCATCCAACACCACTAGTCCAGGGACTCACTACAAACAGTTCTGGAATTAGGACAACCTGGGTATCCAGAATCTGAAAAGAACAGGGTGTGTGGGAAAACATACCTCCTTGGCCACACCCATAGGGTGGAGTCTAGTGAGTAAAAGATTTAGCATTCCTGAGGATTGAGTCATGATGGATATTTAAGCAGACATGTTAGAATAAAATCTCTCTCTGCATTTGAACCCTAACCTGCGTACACGTGGTGTGCTTTCCTGCGCATATTTTCCACATGGGTCGTCCCATGATTAAGTGGGTCCCACCACAAATCTTGGTGGCGACACAACAACTGGCGTCCGAACGTGGGGCAGAAGGAAACCTTGAGAACTTAGGTATGCATACTCCTAAATCTTGCTCTTTTCTTCTCTTTCTCCTCTCTTTCCTGATATCTATCTCTTGTGGTGGAGCCATATTTCCTGCTGGTTTGGGTGGATGGGACAGTGGTCTGACAGCATGTGGCTTTGTACACATGGAGGAGAGCAGCCTGGCTCTGATTTGGTTCAGAGGGAGCACCCAGTGCCTTCCAGGCATGTGCCCCCTGGCATGGTCATTCCTGCAGGCTATAAAAGCTAACAGTAATTCAAATCCATCTCAGCATGTTTAACTTAAAGTATAATATTTTTACTTAACCCCTGGGTACCCTAGATATCCTTTGAGTAAATATAAGTGCACAGGTAAAATTAATTGGTTGATTTAATTTTATCTTGCTCTTTTTAAATGTGTTTCACCTTGGGGCTGGAGAGATGACCCAGCGGTTAAGAGTGCCAACTGCTCTTGCAGAGGACCCAGGTTTGATCCCCAGCACCCACAGAGAACTGTCTGTAACTCCAATTCCAGGAGAACTCCAGTTCCAGGGGAATCTGACACCATCTTCTGACCTCCACGGCATTGTACGACATGGGTGCACAAACCTACATGCAGATAGTACATTCATACACATAAAAAATAAATAAAAATAAAAAATCGTTAAAAAAAAATAAATAAATGTGTTTCACCTTAAAAATCTCTTCTCACAGAATTCTTGATCACATGTGGACTGAGCTTTGACCTGGCGCCATCAGTCTGCCTGCTGTGCATGCATACCAGCTGCCGGACTGAGCACATGGCATCTAAATCATGCCCTTTAAATTTTGATTTTAGGTAACATTCTTTTGATTTCAGCATTTTGGAAACAAGATAGATGGATTTCTAAGAAAATTTACAGGCCTAGCCGGGCGTGGTGGCGCACGCCTTTAATCCTAGCACTTGGGAGGCAGAGGCAGGCGGATCTTTGTGAGTTCAAGGCCAGCCTGGTCTACAGAGTGAGTTCCAGGACAGCTGGGACTACAGGGAGACCCTGTCTCGAACAAAAGACACACAAAAAAAAAAAAAAAAGAAGAACTAAAAAAAAAAACAAACAAAGCGAAATTACAGTCTTGAAGTTCTACCAAACAAACTTGCTCCAAAAAATTGTCTTTTTAAGGAACATTGTAAAAGTCTCTTTAACAACATAAAACATTAACATTGGTTCAATTTAAATGATGAAATTTCGCTTAATAAAACTGTTTGTATGTTTATTTAAGCCCATCTTCAAGCTTTGTGTATGTGTGAGTGAATGTGTTCCTGCTTTTAATTCATTTTAGTCCTTACAGGTTTAAATCTATTTACTAACTCTAAACAAAAATAGATTCAACCTTCATAGAAAATTGTTGTTTTATACACTTTAGTGTTAACAATTTTAATTGGGTTTATAGTATGAATCTTATTCAGTTTAATGATAGATGTTGTTAATTATTAGTAAAGCTGTTATTAATAGTTATGTTATTGTCATTAAATATACTCTATTAATAATATTGATAAAATTAGTCTAATGATAATGTTCATTGTTTGGCTATTATATTGACATATTATTCTAATAATATTAATGATTGTTGTGACTAACAATGGTTAATAAGTTGTCGATTGTTGTCTGTGATATGGATTAGTATTATTCTTCCAAAGTCTTAATATAAGACAAGATGGATCATTCAAGACACAAACAACTTTGGCCTGTCTATTTTGGGATCCTCAATCTTTAGATTTTAAACTACATAGGGCAGTTAGGCTTAGCAGAGGGAGCAGCTTAGGAGTAATTAACCACGAAGGGGACAGGATAGGGAAAGAAATGAAGATACACTTTCGAGGACCGCTCATTTAAAGGTAAATGGTTGGGAATAGGCCATAAGATCCAGGTGTCATATGATCTCAGCTGTTTATGGGTTACTAGGACATTTATTCAAATTGATGTAAAAAAAACCTCTATCGTAACAAATTATACTAAAAATTTCATTGTTTTTATTGGACAACCAAAAACAATTGGCTCTCTTCCATTACATCAACATTAAAAAAAATCTTTCTTATCCTGGTATGTACGTATGCAGTGTGCCCACACAGGTTTGGCATGTGTTGTACTTGTGTTCTAAGTTTATTTTAATGTTAACAGCCATGATACCAGTAAAAACATTGCCTCTGAGTTGGAACGTGGCCCTTCCTTCTCAAGACGCAAATTTATACTAAACAGCCAAAACATAATTCAATTTCAACAAAGGTTATGGGTTATCTATTAAAAATTTTAAAATAATGAATCTACACTGCCACCTACTGGTTACGCTCTTTCAACATCTAAAACAAAGATACAACCAGGTTTTCATTGTATTAAAGTGTTAATAAGTTTTTGGGTATTTGGGAATAAAAAAATAAAAGGTATAAAAATTTAAATATTTAAAAAAAATTGAATTCCAATTAACATCATTGCAGATTTCGCGGCTGCCTTTTTTTTTTTTTAATTTTTGCATGCATACAGGCTAAGACAAGCCTGCATTTTGTTCAGATGACCAGTGGGTAGCTGGTGTTGAGGCCTGCATTTCATTTGGGTGACCAGTTGGTTTAGAAAAAGGCTCCCTTTGTGGACCACCAACCTGGGAAGCTGGTGTGAAATTCCTGTCCTGAGCTTGGGCAGGTGGAAAGTTACGGCCAAGAGTGGGAAATGTGTCTTGTCCCAGGCTAATGACCCGAGTAGGAAGTTACCTCTCTGGTCAGGTCACAAGAGTGACTGACTGACCTCTATGCAATGAGGCCAGTTCCCCACAATGTCCACAAAGTGGGCACCGTGTGCCCCCTCCCCTTAACAGGACTGCAATGCACCTGTTCATGACAAAGGAAGCTCCCTAGAAGCTCCAACAAAAACAAAAAAAAAACAAAAAAATCAAGAGGGTAATGATGGTAACAACTTCTCATGGGGCATATCTAGCCAGTCTTTAACTGATGGCATAAGAACAGTATAAGAAAATTTTATTAAGAGCTAGATACTGTAAAATCTTTAAAGCCAGTGACCTCAAGGCTGTATTAAATATTAAGGCTTAGCAGTTACGCTTGGCCTTAAAAACAATTTTTCATAATTCTACAGGTCTGAAAAACTTTCTGGTTTTAAATTCCACCCCCCAAAGAAAGACTGTGAGGAACCAGCTCCTTAAGTTCGGTTCCAATCTTAACTTGTTCATATGTAAATTTTCTCCTGGTAGCTCTCCTCAACCTGAGCACACTTCTTTCTGTTGCAAATTAAGGCTTTTCATGGAACCACTCTCCTCCAAGAGCAGCCTCTTCCAGATAATTTCAAGCCTTGGCCATTTTTCTCTTAAATTTTGTATACAAAATCAGTTTTTGGATGAAAGTGTGTTGCTCTCTTGTCTTCTTGTAGGTTTTCTCTAAATCTAACTCTTCTTACCTAAAACCTGCCAGCCTTATACAGGAAACCCACAGCCAATATCATCCTAAATGGGGAAATGACAGAAACAGTCCCTTTAAAGGTAGGAACTCTGCAAGGCTGCCCCCTGTCACCATTCCTCTTCAATATAGTGCCTGAAACACTTGCTAGAGCAGTAAGGCAAGAAAAGGAAATTAAAGGAATACTAATTAGAAAAGAGGAAGTCAAGCTATCCCTATTTGTTGACGATATGATTGTTTACTTAAGGGATGCTAAAAACTCCACCAGAAAACTCCTAGAAATGACTAACAGGATCAGTAAAGTGGCAGGATACAAAATTAACCTAAAAAAAAAAAAAATCAATGGCCTTTCTTTACACCAAGAACAAGCAACTGGAGAAAGAATTCAAAGAGACCTTCCCACTCACAATAGCCTCAAAAACAATAAGATACCTAGGAACAAACCTAACCAAAGACACCAAAGACCTCTACAACAAAAATTTTAAACCCTTAAAGAAAGAAATTGAAGAAGACCTCAGAAGATGGAAAAACCTCCCATGCTCATGGATTGGGAAAATTAACATTGTAAAAATGTCCATTTTACCAAAACTCTTGTATAGATTTAATGCAATCCCAATCAAAATCCCCAAGAGTTTCTTCACAGGCTTGGAAAAAAAAGTTCTTAAATTCATTTGGAAAAACAAAAGACCCCGAATAGCCAAAACAACCCTGAGTGAAAAGAGCTACACAGGGGGGATCTCTATACCAGACTTCAAACTATACTACAGGGCTATAGTCATAAAAACAGCCTGGTACTGGCACAAAAACAGACCTGTTGACCAATGGAACAAAACCGAAGATCCAAATCTGAGCACATACAATTTCAGCCATCTTATATTTGACAAGGGGGCCAAGAAGACACAATGGAGAAAAGACAGCATCTTCAGCAAGTGGTGTTGGCAAAACTGGATCACCACTTGTAGAAGAATGAAATTAAACCCCTACCTCTCGCCCTGTACAAAAGTCAACTCCAGATGGATCAAAGACCTCAACGTGAAACCCCAAACTCTGAAGGTGATAGAAGAAAAAGTTGGCAGCAGACTACAAGACATAGGCATAGGAAAAGACTTCCTAAATCAGACAGCAGCTGCACAAGAATTAAGGTCGACAATTGACAAATGGGACCTCATTAAACTCAAAAGCTTCTGTACATCAAAAGAAACAATCAAGGAAGTGAAGAGAAATCCCACAGAGTGGGAGGAAACCTTCACCGCAGAAACATCTGACAAAGCATTGATTTCCAGAATATATAAACTACTCAAAAAACAAAGAAGAAAGAAAACAAATGACCCACTCAATAGATGGAGCAAAGAGCTGAACAGAGACTTCACAAGTGAGGAATTAGAGATGGCTGAGAAACACCTTAAGAAGTGTTCAACATCACTAATCATTAAGAAAATGCAAATCAAAACCACTTTAATATATGATCTTACTCCAATAAGACTGACTAGGATCAAGAAAACAAATGATACCAAGTGCTGGAGAGGTTGTGAGGAAAGGGGAACACTCATCCACTGCTGGTGGTTATGTAAACTTGTATAGCCACTATGGAAAGCAGTGTGGAGAACCCTTGGAAGACTTGGAATGAACTTGCCACCAGACCCAGCCATACCACTCCTAGGCATGTACCCTCAAGGCTCACCCCACCGCAGAGATACATGCACAGCCATGTTTATTGCAGCTCTCTTCACAATAGCAAGGAGTTGGAACCAACCTAAATGCCCCTCATGATGAGTGGATAGAGAAAATGTGGTACATCTACACAATGGAGTTCTATGCAGCAGTAAAGAAAGACGAAATCATGAGCTTTGCAGGAAAATGGCTGGAGCTAGAGGACACCATGCTGAGTGAAGTAACACAGTCCCTGAAAAACAAATGACGAATGGTATCCCTCATCTGTGGGTGCTAGTGCCAATTACCTAGTTTTAAGTATTTCTTCTGCATGGCCCATTGAGCTTTGGTCCAAGCAGCTGGGAGTGATGCATATTGGAAACAACAACAACAACAGAAAGGACTGCATTGAAGAACTAACTGAAACAGTGAACTTCTGCTAAAAACAGTCAACTTCCACATGGAGAATATTGAGAAAGACTGAGAAAGAGATGAAAAGCATGTTTGGCAGAATGCATGAGCTCTGGTGGGGTGGGGGAATGGGAGGGGAGGACAAGGGTCTAGATTTGATAAAAAAATAAAAATAAATAAATTAAAAAAAGAAAAGACAAAATTAGCCCTCAAGTAATCTAGCAATTTTACTCTAGAGCATTTATCCTAGGGAAATGAAAACTTTGGTTTACACAAAGGTATGTACAAAAAAAAAAAGGTATAATTGCTTTCTTTAACTGACTAATAGACATAGGAACTGTGAAAGGATAATTCTTTATTCACAGCCTGTATTAGTCAATTTTCTGTTGCTGTGATAAAGCACCATGACCAAGGAACTTATAAAATGAAGAGTTTATTTGAGCTTACGATTGATGGTTCCAGGGAATTAGAGTCCATTGTGGTGGGAGGCATGGCGGCTGGATCTGGAGCAGCAAGCCGAGGGTCACATCTCGAAAAGAGCACAGGAAGCAGAGAGAGGGCGACTGGAGACCACGAGGCTTGTTAAGCTCATTAAGCCTGCCCCCAATAACGTACTTCCTCTAGCACAGCCAACCTTCTAAGATCTCCAAAAACAGTGCCACCAACTGCAGACAAATGTCTGAATACTTACAGCCTATTGGGGACATTCATTCAAACCACCACAGAGCCAAATATAATACTAAAGTCTCTATAAGCTGTTCATATAAGCAAAATATATTAATACAGGAGAGCTCTGATATCAGCAATGGATTATTCTGCCAAGGAGATGTTGGCTAGGAGATCCAAGCCCCCCAAAAATGTAAAGGCTTTTCACCTGTAAAGTGGGATACCTGCAAGAAGAGAGGCGGTAAGGCCCTGCTGTCGAAGACCTGGTGTAAGCATGGGAAAGATGTACTGAGACCACACTTTCAAGTGTACAATTGGTCTCTGGAATGCCAGAGAGTATAACCAAAGGCCACTAAATCAATAAAGCAAATATTCTCCTTGAGTCAAGCAAGACTCCTCCGTCAGCATCAGCTACACCTGACCTGCCTGGAAATACTGTGCAGCAGTGGCAGCCATATGTCTCTATGTCCCAAATATAATTGGCTAGTAGCTCTCTCCGTGGAGGAATAATTCATGGCTGATGCCACAAGCTTACGTCTTCTAGTGGTTAGGAGATGTTATAAGTGCATGACAGTAAGACCTTGTTATCTTTTACAGAAAAGCTGTACTATCCAAATATCTGTGTCTATACCAACATAACCTACCATAATTAGTGCTGTTTAAATGCCTGTATATCTAATTGCTTGTGCTTCATTAGTAGGATTAAAAGGTTATTCAGATTTTGTAATTTTGATTTATGTGTGGAGTGTATATATGCATATTTTGGAATAAAATAAAATCAAATGGGAACAAAAAAAAGAGAGAGAAAAACCTATTTAAAGATCTGACCAAAACAGTAAACCTGTGTACCGAAAAGGTTATAAAAGACAGAAAAAGATGCAAGACAGGACTTGTGTATGAAAGAATCCATGAGCTCTGATGGGGGGTGGGGGGGCATGAGGGGTGGGCATGGATGGGGGATTGAGTCTAAATTTGATTAAGAAATGTCATATGAAATGTGCTCAATAAAAATTTAAAAAAAAAAAAAAAAAGTTATTCCTGGATAAACTGCCAACCCATGAAAGGAAACAGCCTGAACTGATCAGAGTCCAAAATGACATCTTCAGACTATTTTGCTTCTCGCCCACTTGTGCCCCTTTTCTAAAGTCTAGGGAACAATCTGTGGAAGAGCAGGCATGGTAGAACGTAAGGGCTGCAATTGGGGTGAATTGTGAAACTACAGCAATATAGACTGAACTCTTATTTGATCAACATGATTGTACATACAAGCCCCTCCAGCTGGACAATGGGGGCCTTGAGCTGTATAAGTTTGGCCATAGCTACTTGAAAATTGGTTTTACATGAAGGATGCTTGTATTCATTACTTATTACTTATTATTAAAAAAATCAAATAAAATAAATTTTAAAAAATATATAAAATAAATAAATAAATAAATTGAGTAAGCAAATTGAAAAAAACAAAAGAGGCTAACAACCAAAGCCAGACCACGATACTCCAGGGTAACCAATATTTGTGTCCCCAGCCTGAGTAATTTAAAAACTGTTATCAACATAAATAATTAAAAAGTACAGAACATTAAGATAGCTCAGCTAAGAGGCTCTTGCCACCAAGCTTCATGGCCCATATAGTGAAAGAAAACTGAAGCCTGCAAGTATGTCACATACACACACACACACACACACACACACACAAGTGCATGCACATGCGTGCACACACACACACGTGCACACACCTCAAAGGATTTTACCCAGGCCAACCTGTTCCATGTAGTGAAGGTATGTCCAAAATAATAAAATAAATAAAAATAAATGACACAAAATGGAAAATACTTATTTACAAATAAGATTATGTCCATAAAAATTATAATTTTAAAGGGTTTAGGTAAGAGCTAATCAAACACGCAAAGCACAAAATTTATTTTTATATGCCAGCAACTGCTAAGTAGGAAATTTAGAAAATGATACCACATTATAACATCAAAATATAATGGGTAATTAGAATAAACCTAAGAAAATAAATGCAGAGAATTACTGGGTATGTTGAACTAAAGTCAGATCTAAGAGGATACATTCAAATCATTTAAAGAAGGCTTAATAGATTAAAAACAATTTATAATTATTTAGGTGATGAGATAAAATTTAAAAAATGAAACAAGAAATTAGGGGTGGCAGCCTCCACCCATAACCCAGCACTTGGGAGGCAGAAAAAGGATTCTACATTTAAGGTCAGCCTGAGCTATGTAGTGACTTCAAGGCTAATGTGAGCAATAAAATAACCAAGGCCTTGTTGCAATAAAACAGCAACAAAAGGTTTCTAAAGCTTCCTGAAGAAGCCGTACATGACAGTACATGTCTGTAATTCCAGCACTTAAGAGGCAAGGACAAAAAAAATACCTTAGAGACAAGCCTGGACTACAATAGCGAATTCAAGTCCAGTCAAGACTACATTGAGAGATCCCGTTTCAAACAAACAAAAACATCAAACAACAACAACAACAAAACATTCCTGAAGACACTGCCTTATAAAAAATTTAAAAAGTTTCCAAAGAAGCTCTTTTGTAAAACAGGGAAATTCACATAAAGATAACCAATGTGAAGTAATCACTAATCACTTTCATGAAAAAAAAATACTTTCAATTTAACAGTGTTTGTTTCTTTTTGGAAGCTAGAAGGAATAAATTCTGGAGTTCTACTACATGATAACTATAGGTAATGCATTACATATTCTAATTTGAGCAAAATCTCAGTATGTGCTTGCCTGGAAAATGTTATGTAGCCCAAGCTAGCTTTGAACCCCCTCAATTCTACCCCAGCCTCCAGGATGCTGGGGTTACAGGACTGAAAGCATACATTTTCAGTGTTTTGAATAGGAATTGTAAATATCCCTACTGAAAGAAATGCCAAATATTTAAGGTGATGGATATGTGATTAAAGTATATAGTAGAAATCAAAATAAATCCCATAAATTATTATGTCAGTCAAATTTTTAAATTAGGAAAATGAAAAAGTAAATAGAACAAAAGAAAAGAGCCAGTCTCTCTATCAAGTAAGCTAAAGGGCTAGATTTTAAACACAGAAAACCTAGGTCTCAATTTTAGGCTGGTTTTCTTGTGCTTTAGCTAAGTCTAGTTTCTATACTACAAAATAAAAATTCTCTTCAGTCTCATCTTTAGGAGAGGTTCCATTGAGTAACAACAGGTCAGTAAATGAAAACTGCTTTTATAATTATCATTGGCTTAATTTTGCAGTCTTTAACTGGCATACAGTATCCTGAGTAAAGCATTACCTCCCATTCAGTTAACAAAAATGTTCAATACTGGGCAGTATCTTCCTTGATATCATTAAAAGATGGCAAGTCCTTCAGAACCTTCAATAAATTACATTTAATTCATGTGATTTTACTGGGCTAGTCCAACAGTTCTGTTTTGAAAAGAACTTTAAGAATCCATTTTACAGACACATGTGAGTGACCATCAAATGCTAAGCATTTCATAGCAGGCAGGCAGTATGGCATATTTGAGTTATAATCTCAGGAGCTCCAAGTCTAACACTAAACAGACCATCCTTCTGTATAAAATAATACAAGGTGCTTCACTGCAAAGGATTTGGTCAGCATAAAAATATGCATGCTTATAATCCTAGAAGATGGGGAACCAAAGCAGGAGGATCACAAGTTCAAGACTAGAGGCTGAAGAGACAGCTCAGCCATTAAGAGCACTGGCTGATCTTGCAGAGAACCTGAGTTCTATTCCCAGCACTCACGTGGCAGGTAACAACCATCCAGTTCCAGGGCATCCAACACCCTCTTCTGACCTCTGAGGGCAGAGAATGATACAGGTGCACTTTACATACATGTCACCAATATACTCAGACAAATTTTACAAAATAATTTAAAAAAAACAAGCTCATCCTAGCACTTGGGAGTCAGAGGCAGGCGGATCTTTGTGAGTTCAAGGCCAGCCTGGGCTACAGAGTGAGTTCCAGGGCAGCTGGGGCTACAAGGAGACCCTGTCTTGAAAAGACCAAAAAAATAAGAAAAAAAAAAAAAAAAAAAACAAGCTCAAGACTAGTCTGAATCCCTATCGCAAAAACAATATGTGCAGTCTTCATAGCTCTCCAGTCAGAACAACACTGCCCACTTAGCAGTCCCATTCACTCATGCAGCTTCCTTTGTAGTATGCCTTTCAGATCTAATATTGGGAATTCCAGAAATTAAACTAAAAATTGATTTTTTTTTTTTACTGAAAACAAGTTTTTTTTTTTTCCATCCACATAGTAGTAGCTAGATAGCCCAGAACACGGATTGGGCAATCTTTTCTAGAATGTGTCAGGAAAGTCTCTAGGTGATCACTAAGTTGAGACTATCACATCAGAAGTAAATGGAAAGGAAACAACTAAGAGATAGGCATGTTGCTCAATGGTGAATCCCTTGCTTAGAATCCATGAGGACCTGAATTCCATCCTCAGACCCCATACATACAAACACAATTTTCAGTACTTTAACCAAAAGTTAGCTTTAATGATAATGAGGCCTGTTCCCCAGGCTATTTAAAAAAAGAAAAACTCAGGTGAAGGACAATCCAAGAGATTCCAGCTATTAGTTAAAGAATCTCATGATCTAGAGATATTTGAGGGATGGGATTGTAGCTCAGTGGCAGAGTACTTACTTGCCTCCCATGTGCAGGGCCCTGGGTTCAATCCCCAGCACCACAAAAAAAAGGTTATTTGATCTAAGAGAATGAAAAGCATCACTTAACTTCTCTAGAATACTTTATTTCATCTGAAGAACATATTAGGGAACTGTCAAGTTATGAGAATGTTTTCTCTCGGGGATCTGAAATTTTTCTTTTGAATTTACCCTAACTATAGAGTGCAAGTTACTCAAGATGTAACATTTTAAATTATTCAAGTCATAAATGAAAGTATCCTGAATGAAGAGCTGGGGCTGTAGGAGGGCAACCTGGTCTACATGAGACTACCTCAAAAAATAAGAAACAGGAAGGGAGGGATGGAAAGTGGGAAGGCTGGCAGGCAAAAAGGAAAGCACGAAGGCTCCGAGGCTGGAAGGCAGGAAAGAAGAGAAGGCAGAAAGGCAGGCGGGAAGGCGCGGGAAGGGGCAGGAAGGCAGGAAGGACTGATTATCAGAACCATGACATTTGTTTTCCTTATTCTCCATTTTGGGCAAAACCCATTTCTTCTCAAGTCCCATTGCTTCCTTCTTTATTCTCTACTTTTCCTACAGGAAATAAGTTGTTACTATAGCAATATTTTCCCACCCTGGTATCATTTCCTACTCATTTATTCCAGGAGGTTTTGCACATAGCAACCACACATAGATTTTCCAAGCTGCTCACAGCATTAGGATCTTTGGCAACATCTAGGGATGAATAAATCTTTAAACTATGCGAACATTTAGCTGAATACCATAGTTTTGAAAGTCTCTGAAGTGCTGTCTGTGCTGTATGTATCCCAGATCTGTCAATCCTTATGAGTAATACATCTCCCTTTATCCTCATTCAAACAGATTAGGGAAGGCTAGAGCAGAGTTAGCTAGCTAAATTTGATCGTTATTACTGGATTTTGAAGCTAACAATGTTAATTCCCTGCATGTATAGCTAAAAATATCCTTTAGTATTTCACCGTTTTTATTTCCTAAGAAGAATGGTATAATCCATATGTGAATTTTGAGAGTATCTTTAGATAAGAATTTAGCTATTACTGTACTGACTACTTAAATCAATACTTTTGGTAGATGGTTGTGCTTTTACCTCAAAACATTAAGAAAATGGATGTGACTCTTATATAAATTTTTTCAGGGCTGGACATGGTGTCTCACGCCTTTCATCCCAGCCCCTGGGGGGCAGAGGCAGGCAGATCTCTGTGAGTTCAAGGCCAGCCAGGTCTACATAGTAAGTTCCAGGCCAGGTGGGGCTACAGGGAGACCCTGTCTCAAAAAGACCAAATTTTAAAAAAAATTCTGTTTGAGAACTAATTCATAAGTGAATAATTGATTGATACCTGGAGGGGAATTCAAATACAGAAAGTGTCGGTAAAGAAACAACGTAGTCCTTCCTCATGAGTTATATACTTGTATGTGTGAGCATGTAAGACATGTGTAAGATGTAAAGATGTAGATGCATATTATTTAAAACACATATACAACCTAAGCAAAATGTGAATAGGAAATGAACCAAAATACAAATTAAGACTAAATATCCCTAAATACTTGAGTTATTTCCTCTTATTTTAGTGTTTACTCTTCAGCCTATTGATACTAAAGGGTGAAAAAAGGCTGAGGATCGATACAGCAGGAGCCTTCAGTGAAGTTTTATCCAATACATTGCCCAGTACAATGATTCATCATCTTTTAGGTATATGATGGGGTTTCTGCTTCTGAACTGGGTCTGCAATGATTTACTCCATAGCCAATTCACTTATGGAAACTATGCTGTTTCTCTGTGATTGCTTCACACTCTACCACAAGGTGGCACCCTAGGGAAGGCAAAGTAGGAAAATACTCATTGGGACTGTCTCTGGGAAGTACCTTATACCCTGAAAGATTTCTAGATGTCTTATACCCTGAAAGATTTCTAGATGTGCTGACTAGACTACAGTGGATGAATTTGCAGAAAAGAACATCTGGATTCAAGCGCTTGACTGGATAGGGCTTATCTTGGATGTTGTTCTGATGGAGGGTTGGGGCCTAGGGGAGGGGGTGCTACATTTGATTAGGAACCATTGTATGAAATGTTCAAATCCTCAATAAAAAATGCCCTGAATATGGGGCATAATTTGTGGATGGAGTATTCCCCTAGCATGTGCTGAGTTCAATCCTCAGCAACCCAGAAACAAAAAAGGAAGAAACATATACACAATTGACCGATGAAACAGATGTATACAACGTGACTGTGTTTCATTGAAATGTTTTTGACTAATATACACCAAACCAATTTGGCCCTACAGGCCATAGTTTACCTGTAAGCAAAGATCTTATGTTGGTTGTGCATCTGAATATTTATAAAGGATTTTCAAATTCTGTTCTATTTACTGCCTACATGGTCCTCCAACAGAGGTAGGTCTGACACAGTCTACACAGAGGAAAGGCAAGAACAAAGTCCGTGCCAGCCAGGGCTACAGAGAGACCCTTCCTCAAAGAATAAATCAAAATGAAAAATAAAAAGCAAATACATAATTCTAAACAAAAATGTTGGTAGAGTAGATCCTAGGCCAAAGGCTCAAACTCCTAAACACATACATGCACACACACACACACACACACACACACACACACACAATATTTCCTAAGGATCACCTATAACAAAACATACTATTCAAATTTAATGTGCAAATGATGCTCTTAGGGAAATTGTTAAAATGCAGAAAATTTCATTCAGTACATCTGAAATGGAGCCCAAGATGCAGAATTTCTAACAGGTTCCCCGGGGTTGAGAATTTAGCCTAAGTGATAGAGCACTTGCCAAGTACCTACATACAAGGCCTTGGGTTCAGTCCCTTGTCACCAGAAACCACAACAACAAATCACAAAGACTACCCACACACACAAAAATATATAACAAGCTCCCAGGAGGATTTGGTTCCTAGACCACCCTTTAAATAACCAAGACTTTGTAATAATCATCTGAGATAGTTTGAATGTTTTATTTTCAAATAATGACTTCTGCCATTTTTATTTATAAATCCTCAGTCTAAGTATTCTCTGTCTTTTGTGTGTGTGCACTTGTATGAACAAGTGCACACACGTATACACATACATGTGGAAAAGGCCACAATCATCTGTCTTTCTCAATTGTTCTCTACCTTAGTTTTTGAGACAGGGTCTCTCACTGAACCTGGAGCTCCTGAGTTGAGTTACGCTGGCTGGCAAATGAGCTCCAGGCATCCACTAGTCTCTGCCTTTCATGCCTATTTCCACTCTAACAGTCCAAAGACTATTAGAAGCCTTTGGAATGTTGGATCAAAGATTTCAGATCAGATCCCCCCTAATTATTCTGTACTGTTTACAAGCATTTAGTTAGACTGAGGATCCAGTTCAGTGGTACAGGGCTTGCTTGCCTAGCATGTACAAGTCCCTAGGTATGACTCAAATTAAACAATAGCAAAACTAAAAAGGGTTTAACAAGAATAATACACAGTTGAGCCCATCTTGTCTTTCTTTAATGCTTAGAAAAATTCCACAGTACTGTGTACAATCGGAGTCAAAAAACCAAGAAAGTCGGGAGCTGGAGAGATGGCCTAGAGGTTAAGAGTGCCGACTGCTCTTGCAGAGGACCAGGGTTCAATCCCCAGCACCCACATGGCAGCTAAGAACTGTCTTTAAGTCCAGTTCCAGAGGAATCTTACACCCTCTCCTGACCTCAGCAGCATTGCACGACACGGGTGCACAGACTTACATGCAGAAAGTACATTCATACACATAATAAAATAAATAAAAAATTAAAAACAAAAAAACAAGAAAGTCAAGGTCCATCCAAACAGCAGCACCAAAATAGCATATTCAATACCATGGCCAAATGCTATCTTCTGAGAGAACTAGCAGTGTGCTGGCAATTTGTCTATCACAATGTGTCAGACAAAGTATACCATATCTCCCCCAAGTTTCAGAGAAGCAGCAAATACAAGACAGAGCTCAGTTTCAAAGGCAAAGTCTGGATTCAAAAGTAGCCTGAACCAGGTGTGGTAAGCACCAGTAGTCCAGGCTACTGAGCAGACTGCTGAGGCCGAAGCAGAGCCTAAGGCCAGAAGCTAGAGACCAGTCTGGGGCAACATGCTGAGACCTTGTCTCAAAAAACAAACCACCTTGGCCAACTTAATTATATGTGTTACTTCTTGTGTGAGTACTTGTGTGTGTGTATGTGTGTGTGCGCGTGCACGCGCGTGCGTGTGTGTGTGTGTGTGTGCGCGTGCGTGCGTGTGTGTGTGTGTGTGTGTGTGTGCGTGTGTGTGTTTTTCCTCACCCCTCTCCACTTTATTATTTGAGACATTCACTGAACCCAGGAGCTTGCAGATTCAGCTATGCTGGTTGATGAGCAAATTGCAAGGATCCTCCTATGTCTGCCTCTCCAGTGCTGGGCTTACAAGCATGTGCTACCAGATCCAGCCTTTAATGGCTAAAACTTAGGTCCTCATGCTTGCATGGCAAACATTCTACCAATGAGACATCTCTCCAGCCCATGCTATTTTCGTTTTATTTACTATTATTAGTAATGTGTGTGTTAGTGCATGGTATGTGGAGAGGACAACTTTGTGGAGTCAATTCCCTCCTTCTACCTTTACATGGGATCCAAGGATCAAATGTGGGTCCCCAGGCTTGCCATTGTAACTATATTTACCTCCTGAGCCATCTCACCGGCCTCTCTCTACCTTTATTTTTTTGAGACAGGCTGTCTCAGTGTAGCTCAGGCTGCCTCCAAATCACCATCCTCCTGCTTCAAGATTTCAAGTGTTGGGATTATAGACATCACCATACTAAGCTATCATATTCTTACATGGTACCTCTCTGATCATCTTATCCTCCAAGGTAGCAGATGAGATTATTATTTTAACCAAATTTCTTGGTTTGGATTAGACCCTCCTGAGTACCTCGCCCCTCTGCCAAATGTTAATTCCCACATAGGAGCTGTTTGTTCAACATCACTTTAACAGCATGAAACTTAGAAACAAGCTAACAATATTTAACAATTATTAACAATAATAATTATAAAGACACATAAGGAAATACAAACTAAAATAAAAAGCATAATAATTACAGTTATGGAAAACTACAACATACACATGCACTGAAGAATAAAGGGTTGAAAGAAAGTAGATTTCAAAAGGAGGAAAGATTTTGCTGAAATTATCATTTTGTTCTTCAAGTGTGGTAGGGTTGTATTGCTTTAATATAAACATCTGTTTTTAACATTCAAAATGCAACACAGGACTTTGTTAAATACAGCTTTAGCCAGTGTAACCTGTGAGCATTCCTTGGCAAAAGTGCAAATACCACACCTTGTAGTGTTCCTCTTTATTGTATAATAAAACTTCAGAACCATCAGTTACTAGTGGTATGACCTCGTGTAAGTTAAACTACTCTGTGCATTTCCTCATCCATAAAAGGATTTAGTATCTACATCTTGACCTACTTAGCACATTAAATAAGGTGATATACATATAGAGCACCTGACTCATAAGCATTCAATAAAAGTATCTTTCTTTCTTTACAGCTAATATCACAAAAAACAGATGTGATTATCTCTTATAGGAAGGACTACATCAATAAGGCATTAACTAAAGATAATATTCAAGGCAATTTAACAGGCTCAGTGGTTCTGAAATTCAGACAAGAGGGACTATTATAGCACAGACCACTTTTAGCACCCTTCTGATTAGAGTTGATAATCTAGGATAATTTCTTCTCAGATAAACCAAGTAGAAATCAACTCCATCTACAAAGGTCTAGAAGGGCTATTCCCTTTTGCCATGTAACACATGTTCACAGGTTTCAGAGACCAAGACACAGGCATCTTTGGAGGGCCATTATTATACTTACTTTATATGAAGTGATTCAGTAAACTGGCTGAACCCTAAATGAAGCGCAATGTAAGCCCCTTTTTTTCTTCGACTTGAATCTTCCCTTTGGCTAATCAAGCAACATTCAGTCTCTTAAATAAAATCACCAATTGAGTCCAGGCATGGTGGCTCATGCCTGTAATCCCAGGCCTATAATCTCAGCTCTAAGGAGGCTGAAGTATAAGAATCTTCAATTGGAGGCCAGCCTGAGATATGTGGTAAGTAGGTAGGCCAGTCTAGGTTAATACAGTGAGACCCTATCTGAAAGAGAAAAAAAGGAAAGAAAAAGCACTTACCTACAGAAACCATGCTTATGTTTGTCCTCATTTATTCAGCACTCACCAAAGGCCAAGTGCACAGAAAATGAACCTGACTGACACCATCTCTGTCCATAAAGCACTCAAGTTACTATAGACAGAGACAAAGTGCAACAATGACATGGGAATTGGAGCTACTAAAAGGACCTTCGAAAATTGTGGAACTACAACTGAGGTTCACAGTAAAGGCTTCCATTAAACGGTATGTGAGCTAATGTTTCTAAAAGAAGCAATATGCGTAAGGAGGATGTTCTTCTCTGTAAGGAAGAAAGGCACCACTATCAGAATGCAAAAAGAGCTATGAAGTAAGGGAACAGCTAAGAAATAGCCTTCATTTTTAGGGGGAAGTCCTTGTACAAAACTGTAGAAAGTGCTAGGCATGGTGAACCCCATAAAATTCAGGAGGCTGAGGCAGGACAATCATGAATTTGAGTCAAGCCTGGGCTATACAGATGTCTCAAAGAAAATAAAACTGAACAAAACAAAAACTGTATAAGTAACAGCACAAATCATAGTTTAAGCCAAAAATAACCAGCCTTAGCAGTGGTCTTACCTTGAAGCTCTTGCCACCTTCTAAGTCAGTTGAGCTGCACCTTTAAAAGAGAGAAATTTGGTAAGATGGTCCCATTGTCCCTTTAGTGGGTTCCAGGAGGCACTTGTAATTTGAATAGTGTCAGCTGCACTACAACAAAAAGCTTTTGACAGTGACAGCCACAAACATGTTTTCACAGGTCTTTGAGTTTTTAGAAAGAGACTTGAACCTCACACCAGCCCAAGATAAACAAGAGTATCCATTTTCTAATAGAGAACATTAGAAGTAGCTTTTAGAAGTGGATGATTTCTCCAAGGTGCCAACGCAGATGAAAAACAACCATGGGACTCAACTCTAGGAAATTTGGATTCACAATTACTATTTCTTTTTATTTGGGCTCAAGTTGTTTCTTTTTTAATATTTTATTATTTTTATTTTTATGGATATGAATGTATTACCTACAGGTATATAAGTGTACCTGTGTCTTGTAATGCCCATGGAGATCAGAAGAGGGCATCAGATCGCCTTGGAACTGGAGCTATGGATGGTTGTTAGCCACCATGTGGGTACTAGGCATTGAACCCAGGTCCTCTGCAAAAGCAGCCAGTGCTCTTAACTGCTGAGCCCTCAAGTTGTTCCCTAAGACACTGACACACTGTGCCTTGCTTTCCCATTAAGTTTCACACACACACACACACACACACACACACACACACACACACACAATTTAAATGAAAAGATATTTGCACACTTCTATTATTTAACTTCCTGCTGCCCATCTAGTTTGAAATAAAAGAACAACTTTAACTTCCAAATGAGTGATTCACCAAATCACATGACTTACAAGAATGTTTCTCTCAGAGACAGAAGCTGAAAATTACTTTTAGTAATTTTAATTTTAATTACTTTTAGTCTTCAGCGTAATACAATGGTTTATTAACAATTCACACGAAGGTGTGTCGATGCTGTTGTAACCAAACCACTGGCCTCCAGTCGTATAAAAATATAGTATACAGCTATGTGCATAAAGTACCATATAAGCACCTTGCTTTATGTAAGTTACTCTATGTTTGCCCAATTACAAAATCACCTGACACATTTCTCAGAACTTACCTAAGGTAGCAATGCACGAGTGTGTATCAATGTCCTGATAACAGAGTGAAGAAGCAGCAGTCCCTTCCAGGATGAATGCCTTGTGGGAAGCAGAGCCAAATACTAAAACACAGGGCCTTCACCAACCCCAAGCCTCTTAGTCTCAAATAAAAGAACAGACCTGCCAGGTGTGGTACTGTGTATTTGGGAAGCCAACCAGGACTAGACAGTAAGATCCTATCTCAAATCACAAAACAATAATTGGTCCTCAACAATGAAATGGTTCAAATTTAAGTAATTTGAAGGGCTTCTCAGGTTTACACAAGTACAAACCATATGAACACTGCCTGTTAGTGCTACTGGAATTCTCTGGGGCAAATTCATCTCCCAAATGGGAGGTATTATAATGACTTCCTGGATCATTTTACTATGAGGAGAAGTAAATGTGAACAATGAGGAGTCCATCAGCTGAAAATGCCTCCGTTACCATCTTCTACCTACAAAGGCTCTTCTAGTCAAATTAAAATTGAAAAATGGAAAAACATGAAAGGAAAATATTTAAGAGACCCATATTGTCTAAGTATTCCTATTTTCCTCCTTTAGAATATTATAATGAGTCAGCAGGTGCTTACTGCCAAAATGACTTTGTATCACAAATATGTTTAATGTTTAAACAGAAGACTTGTGAATAGATGAGGACATACAAACAATGCAGATCAGAAAACTGCAAGTCCCATCTGATATGGTTTAATCAGAGAAATAGTATGAAGCTACCATGCGACTATGAGGGACTCTGAGACAAGAGTGCCATGGGAAGGGAGCCCTTTGGAAGCAAACGAATGATCTGATTTCCTTCTCTCCAGGCACCTGGAAACTCTGGGCTCTTACTGCCGAGTCTTGCCAAGGAAAAGGAGTGAAAAAAAGCAAACCAGTGAAGCTTTATGATAAACACACAAAGACTAAGTAAGGTGAGGGGTGGGGGAGATAGTACAGTCAGTGAGGTACTTGCTTTGCAAGCATGAGGACCTGAGTTTAATCCCCAGAACCCATGTGAAGAAAAAGCCAGGTGTTATGCTTGTAATCCAAAGGCTCAGGAGGTAGTGACAAGAAAATCCCCAACAGTCACTGGCCAACCACTTAGCCCAGAGAGAGAGAGAGAGAGAGAGAGAGAAAGAGAGAGAGAGACCCACCCTAATGTGAAAGAACCAAAATAATCCCATATTCTCAGTTCTGGGGCTGGGAATGAAGTCTGACAGTTTCGTAAAACGAGAGTGAAATCTGCTACAGTTCCTCGAGATTTCAAAGGTGAGGTATGACTGGAAGGTTCCCTCAAATCTATGACTACCTTCAAGAATTTGAAATTTAAGTGAGCAGGAAGCTGCACAGAATCTCCCCAGAGTTTCAGAAATGAGATAGCAAAGGAATATCATCAAAAGCCTCGGAAGTGCCAGGCTTACTGTGTTCACCTAACAGGGGAAAAGGAGCAAATTTCTGGAGAATGACATAATCTGAAGCTAGTAAGTTTTTTTGTTTTGTTTTTTTTTTTTTTTTTTTTTTTTTTTATGTATGTGTATGAATGTACTGTCTGCATGCAGGTCTGTGCACCCGTGTCGTGCAATGCCGCGGAGGTCAGAAGAGGGCGTCGGATTCCCCTGGAATTGGAGTTCTCCTGGAATTGGAGCTTCGGACGGTTCTCGGCCGCCATGTGGGTGCTAGGGATCGAAGCCGGTTCCTCTGCAAGAGCGGTCGGCGCTCTTAACCGCTAGGCCATCGTAAGTTTTTTTAAAACACAATGCCTTGGGACTGGAGAGATGGCCTAGCAGTTAAGAGCGCCGACCGCTCTTACAGAGGACCCGGGTTCGATCCCCAGCACCCACATGGCGGCCGAGAACCTTCTGAACTCCAATTCCAGGAGAACTCCAGTTCCAGGGGAATCCGAGACCCTCTTCTGACCTCCGCGGCATTGCATGACACGGGTGCACAGACTTGCATGCAGACAGTACATTCATACACATACGGAAATAAATTAATAAAAAAAAAAATTTAAAAAAAAAAACCACAATGCCTTGCATAATACATTAGAACTATAAGAAAATATGATATTCAAGAGGGAAAAAAGCCTATAAATGATCCAGATGGTGGATTTACTTTAAAAAGAAGCATGGTTGATTGATTATAGAAATAGACATGCTGGTGACACACCTGCACTCCTGAGACTGAGGCAGCAGAATGAATTTGAGGCCAGCCTGGGCTTCATAGTGCTTTTCCATGTGACCCTGGGGTACTTGGAAAATCTCAAAAAAAAAAAAAAATTTATGAAAAGATGTTTTCCAGGGATCAAACTCAGGTCATCAGGCTTGGCAGCACCATTTCACTAATCCTCAGCAATCATATTATTGTTTGTGTGTTTGCATGTATGTAGATGTACATGTCATACACGTGCATGTATAGGACAGAGGTCAACTGCAGTTTGTTCCTCAGAAGCCATCCATCTTATTTTTTGAGTCTCTCACTGTCTAGGGCTGCTGGGCAACAAACCCCAGGGATCCTCCAGCCTCTGCCTCCCCAGTGCTGGGATTACAATCATCAGGACACAGCTTTGACCCGGGGGCTGGGGATCAAACTCATGCCTTCATGCTTACACAGCAAGCACTTTACTGACTGAGCTACCTCCTCAGCTCAGGCAATCATGTTTCGAATCTCAGTGATAGTTTTATGCTTACTGAAGTGGAGGAAGGGCCAGGAAACAAAACTACAACATTAAAATTGGAATGTCAGAAGAAGAGGCTTCAGAGATCACCGTCCAACTCTCATGTGAAAGCCCAGAGCACTAAAAATAATGTGCCTAGACACCACAGTCACTTAAATGCTGATAGGAACCAAAACAGCAGCCTCTTGACTTCTACCCCAGGTGCCTGAATCTAGTACCAGGCCAGTTCAAGATCCTAGTTTCTCCAAGGTCCAAGTTCTTGGTGAAACATTTCTATGAATACACATTTTCTTCCACTAGCTGATGTGAAATACAGCATGAATATACTCATTCACTGTAATCATGTAGGTGTGATCTCACACCATGAAGAGCATGCTAAACATGCATGCTTTACATATACACATAGGGAGACTTCCTGGCAGAGAACAAACTATGGCACTCACAACAGATCCAAAAGCAGATTCCAACCAAATCTAGCTTAGTAAACCAATGAGTTTATTGGGGTTACTTATAGGAACATAGGTGATTCAAAAGCAGCTGTGTCCCCTAAAGAGCCACCCAGCATTGGTGATAACACATGAAAGTGAACCTACTCATGAAGGCCTGCTCCCTGGAGCTCCATGATCAACCTGCAGTCAGTCACTCTTCCAGCCAAGTGTTTACTGCTTTCATCACCTTATAAGTCTCCTACTTTTTTGAGCCTCCTACATCTTGTACATTTCTTTACCTTTTTCATTCTTAAGAGCCTCCTTGCTCCCCTGGGAGTGGGGGTGAGTTTGTTTGCATTTAGAGGAAATAGCTACAGAGCACATAAACACATGCCTAGCATCAACAGGCAGAGAAGGAACCTGCATCATGTAGACAAGGGTGGGATCTGAGAATATCAACTCAGCTTCAACAACTGAGTTATATACCTGTGAGTTTGTCCCAAGGTGAATGCAATGAATGCATGTGAGTAACAACATGGTAACACATGATGGTGAGTAGAGACAAGGATTCTACGCTGCCATCCCTTGAAGGAAAGGACAACAGTTGGGGCATTCTACATGGATCCTGTTACCGAGGCACAAAGTGTTCCCTCGGGGCACATGGCACTTGACTCTTCCAGGGAAAATATCATCTGTTCTTTCTATCCTGCACAGATCTGGGGCTTTAGGATTAGCTGAAACCATCATACTCTTTCCTCTTGAGGAAATTCAGTAAGACTCCACTGTCTTCCTCTACTGTATTTTCCTGGTCAAATACCTGCCAGGTTTTGTTTTTATTTTCATGGGCAAAACACAGTCCAAGACCCTCCTGCACACACAGCTGGGCTACTGGATAAGCAAAACAGTTCGGTAGCCATGGACACTGGCCTCTGGGCCTGAATCTGTGTCCAGAAACTGACCATACTGACATTGCTACAGGAGGGCAAAGAAAAAAATCTTCGCAGGAATCATTAATCCAGAGCAAAGAATTTACAAAACATGCAAATTCTTTTAAATGTCTTCTATTGTGGAGATGTAATGTTCAAATGCTAAGAATGACTGATTACCATCTAGTCCGTCTTGCATCGGTATATATTTAAATCTCTATGTGTAAACCAACAGTATGCACATTAACCTCACTCACTGTGTCAGCAAAGGCTTCTTCTGAAACTACTGCCTTAGTTAAACTCATTGGTTGTCTCACTCTACCACAGCCTTCTTGGAACTAAATATACCTTTTAACTAGTGATCCCTGACATAATTCCTGTGTGTTTCAACAAGTATCAGCTCTACATTTTCACATAGCTATTGCTGTAATTCTGATATGACTGTTGTGGTGAAGCTGTTTTTGAGGCTTAAATAACCTCTTCATCATGGAGGAGAGTGCGCTATGGTGACCTAAAAAAGGGCTTGGTCCCAAAGTCACAGCAACAAATAGGTAAAACGAGAATGTCACAGCTAGGTCTATGGTAATAATAGGATAATCAGACCCTGACTTACGATCTTACCACTCCCTCCCACCCTACTCCCCAGCTGCATCTGGTCTTGCACATACAAGAGCAGATAGAAGGTTAAGTGATGGAGGGATTCCACTGACATTTTATATGAGTGGTTCACCTACAATACATCTGGTTTTTTTGGCTTGGTATTTCTGTTTGGTTTTGAGGCATTCATGCTCTTATGAGCACTGGTTAACCAAACTGGATTTAGACAAACTAGTTTCTTTGGTCTGTTGGTGGCTGCTCTGTGGTGAAAAGGAAGAATAAGCCAGTTACAAAGAATGGTGTACAGACATGAAAGTGTATACAAACAGAATACATTATATATGCATGTTGTGCATATAAATTAACAAATGAGTGTCTACATTTATATAGTTAGGATATATCAATAAATATAACTCGGAAGAGTATTATACGAGATGTTAAGTGCTCTTTCAGAAAAAGGCATTAAGTACCTATAAACACTACTTAATTAGTATCTTATTTCTGTCTGTTAAATTACTTTTTTATTTCACAAATTACTAATTATCAACTAAAATACTGATTTTCGAATTCAACTATTGTGGTCCTCTAAAAATACCTACTTATGGTCATCTAAGCTTGTAAGCTAAAAAAACCACAAATATTATACAGAGCTCCAGAAAAGAAAACTGATCTATAAATGGGCATGGTAAAATTAAGAAGTAAATCTTGCTGGGCGTGGTAGCACATGCCTTTAATCCCAGCACTTGGGAGGCAGAGGTAGGCAGATCTCTGTGAGTTCAAGGCCAGCTTAGTCTACATAGTGAGTTCCAGGCAGGATAGCTGGGGCTACTGAGGGACCTTATCTCAAAAAACAAACAAAAAAAGTAAATCTTTTGTTCTCTGAAAAATAAAATTTAAAATGTAGTAAGAAAAAAATATTGGGCTAGAGAGATGGCTCAGCTGTTAAGAACACTGGCTATTATTTCTCTCCAAGAATCCTCCAAACCTTCAGTGCCAGTTGGGGACTGCTGAGACACCTAGCTAGTGGACTGAGCAACTACTGGGGTTTCAGCCTCTTCAGAGAATCGACTGCCATTGTCGAACTACCCAGGCTATATCATGGAGACCAGTACAGGAAGATCAAGACAGGACATGGTGCTTACTGGACCTCATTTGCTGACCAAGTAGGAGCCTTCAAACACTTCCTTAAGGAAAACATGACATCTTTCATTAATTAAAAAAAAAAGAGATGGCCTAGCGGTTAAGAGTGCCGACCATTCTTACAGAGGACCCGGGTTCGATCCCCAGCACCCACATGGCGGCCGAGAACCGTCTGAAACTCCAATTCCAGGAGAACTCCAGTTCCAGGGGAATCCGAGACCCTCCTCTGACCTCCGCGGCGTTGCACGACATGGGTGCACAAACTTGCATGCAGACAGTACATTCATACACATACAGAAATAAATAAAATTAATAAAAAAAATAAAATAAATATAAAAAAAAAGAAATCATAAGCTTAAGGTTTTAACCTATGATGTCATAATCTTGATATATGTGGCATGCATATATGCATATTTTAGAGTGATGCAAATTGAAATGAACAACAACAACAAAAGACTGGATCAAAGAACTGACTGAAACAGTGAACTTCTTCCCAAAACAGTAAACTTCTGCATCGAAAATTTTAAGACACTGAGAAAAAGATGAAAAACATGTTTGGCAGAATGCATGAGCTCTGATGGGGTGGGGGGTGCAAAGGAGGAATGGGTCTAGATTTGATTGGGAAATTTTTTATGAAATGCACAGAGCTTCAATAAAAATTGGCTTTGTAAAGAAAAAAAAAAAAGAACCCTGGCTATTATAGCAGAGGTTTGGTTCCCAGTTCCCACATGGTGGTTAATGAGCATCTGCAACTCCAGTTACAAGGGATCTGATGCCCTCTTTTGACCACACAGGTATTGAACACACATGGTACACCCATATACATGCAGGCAAAATACTCATAAAGTAAATAAACAAAACAATAAATTTTAGAGAAAAAATATTGAGCGCTATAGATGTGGCTCATTTGGTAGACGGTTTGCCTGTCAGCATGTCCAAAGCCCTGGGTTCTAGATAACCCAGCATCTCATAAACCAAGCACAGTGGTGCTTGCTTGTAATGACAACATTCAGGATGTGGGTATGGGAGAACCAATTTAGTCATCCTTGGCTACACTGCAAATTGAAGGTCAAGCTGAGACTTAAGAACCTGTCTCAAAAGAAAAAAAAAAACTACTGAGCACAATTCTGTCTCTGCTTGAGACAGGGTCTCACTATAGCCTGAACCTGACTTGAACTCACAAATCTCCTCTCCTGTCTCCATCTCCAGAGTGCTGGGACTTACCAAGTATACTCAACTAAAATTCTATTTGCATCCACAAACAGCACAGACTGTTATTTGGGTAGATTTTATAGGCCGTGGATTGTCTGATCACCAACTATGCGAGTGGCAACCAGTGACAGGTCATTACCTAGGGAAGATGGGGTCAGTCCTTTAAGTGCCTTTCATTCCTTTATGGCTTTTCATGAAGGCACCTTTCAGCTACATCTCTAGGATATTCACAGAAGTAAAAAGGAAGTTCTTTTTTCTGGGATAGGATCTCTGTACGTAGCCTAGGTTAACCTCAAACCCATGGTCCTCTACATCTGCTACTCTAGTGTTGAGATTATAAGCATACATCATCATGCCAAACTCTACCTGCCTTTTGCAGACTACAGGTTGAATGCAGGGCCCTCCAGCATGCTAGGCATGTGCTGTATCACTGAGCTACATATATCACAGCCCAGTATCTGCTTTCTTTTAATTACTTCTAGCTAAAATACACAGAAGTCCTGAATGGAACTATCCAGAGCTATTTTACACTATCACTGCAAAACTGGAGTCATTTCATATATGCTTAGCCTATATCAATTAAGTTCCAACTGTAAATCTAACCAGATTTACTACAAATGTACCTTAGTCCTCAAAAAGGATCCTTGAATGAAGATTCAGCAAATCAAAAACATTTAATACATTCCTATTTTTTGAGTAGTTTCTAGCCACTAGAAAAACAGAACATTTAAGACCTGGTAAACCACTAATATCAGTAGATGGGTATCTTAAAATTTCCACACAGATTAACAACCTCCAGTCAATCAGACCTCTTCATTTCCTTACAGTCTCCCAGAAAATCCTTCTAAATCAAATTCTAGAAATAAATCAACGGCCAATACTTGAGGGCACTCCACCATGACAAGGTTCCCGTTGCCCAGGGCTGCAAAGCAGCTTCCAGACTGTAGAATCGAGAGTCAGTGCTCCTTTCACTAGTACTAAGGAACACCCTTATCCCACAGTACCAGTAGTACTTCTACTCAGCCACCCCTAAACAGAGACCAAAAGAAGACTTAGGATGCTTTATTTTTCACATCAAAGGATAAGAAGTTGAAAGAAAGACCAACCATCTTGAGCTGATCTTAGGTACAATTAGATCCAAGAGTTACGTCAAAACCGTGCACTCTGCTGGGAAATAATGAAATAAATCTTCTGGACCTAGCTTGGTCTAATCTATTCTTACTCCTCAGACTGCTTCTAAAATACCTACCATTATTCTCTCTACTCAAGAGTTCTACCAACATGGTTGTTGCTTTTCTCATCAGGAGATGATTTCAAGACTAGCTTTGGGCTAACAGACATCATTCAGACGAAGCAATCACCTGGAAATCTAGGCTTCATGTTCAGAAAGCCTGGTATGCCTCTGTACTCTTAGACTCCTACACTGGCAGATTGTAAAAAAGCCTGGTCTCCTAGTTATAGACTGAAGAACACATGGAACAGAGTAGTTAAGACCAAGCAAAAGAGTCAACCTACCTAAAACAAGTGTGAAGTTGGCCCAGGTCATTAAATTTTACCGGCCTCTAAGAATCCCCAGGCTTTGAGGACTGCCCAAATTGCTGCCCATAAAATCAGGACCTCTGTGAGAGGTAATGGTTTAAAAATCATTAACTCGATAGTGTGATAGTTTACTAAGCAGTAAAGTCTAACTGAGACAATGGGGAATGGATTCGTCATCAGTTTGTTTTATAGACATTTATTAAGTACCTTCAAAATTTCAAGTACTGACTTAGTGGTTACTGGGATATGAAAATTAAAAACAGTGCCTACAGTTGTAGTCATTTCCCAACCACACAAAAAGGACAAATAAGGCTGGAGAGATGGCCTAGCGGTTAAGAGCGCCGACCGCTCTTACAGAGGACCGGGGTTCGATCCCCAGCACTCACATGGTGACCAAGAACCATCTGAAACTCCAGTTCCAGGAGAACTCCAGTTCCAGGGGAATCCGACACCCTCTTCTGACCTCCGCGGCATTATACGACACAGGTGTACAAACTTGCATGCAGACAGTACATTCATACACATACAGAAATAAAATTAATAAAAAAATTTAAAAAAAGAAGGACAAATAATAAAATCTACTTAGAAAGACAAAAAGGTTCAAAAAGACCACAGGAGGCTGGGTGTGTCATTGCACACCTGTAATCACAGCATTCTGGATGCAGAAAGCTACTGAGTTAGAGGTCAAGGTTAGCTACATAGCCAGTTCCAGGTGAGACTTTTTTAAGAGGCCACATTTGAGCTGGTTTTAAAAAAGCAAAACAGTCCTGCTGAGTAGACAGGACTGAACATCAGAAGAAGAAACATGGGCTAGGGAGTAAGCTTAGTGGTAGCGCACTTGCCTAGCAAGCACAAGGGTCTGAGTTCCAATCCCAGCAGGAAAAAAAAAAGGCAGAAGAGCAAGAGCAAAAGCACTGATGCAAGAAAGAAGTCAAGGAATGTTCTAGGAATGGAAAATAGCTTAGGACAGATGGAGTGTAGGAAGGAGATTGCAGATGATGGAGCAGGAGAAACAGATGGAAGCAAATACCGAAGGCTCTCATATTGTAAATCTTTCTGTGGGATTAGAATGCCTCTTGTAAGAGTGAGAGCTACATATTGTCCTTAAGAGAATAAATGGCATAATTAGATATGTTTTAAGAAAGCCAATGAAAAGTGGAAGATGGATTAGGGGCCAGAGTGCAAATCAGGGAGACCAGTTGGAAAGCAATTACTATGTCCTTGAAGGGGCAGTGAACAAGGGGAAGACAGTATATCTTTAAAAGATGTTTCAGAGACGAGAGAAAAGCTCAGGAGCCTTGACAACCAACTAAATATATGGGCTGTGAGGGTGAGAAAAGTTGTGTGGGAAGATAAGGAACGGTGCCAAGATTCTACTTTGGAACCCTAGATGTATGGTAAATAGATTAATTAAGGAAGAGCAGAAGAACAGACCAGAAAGGAATACCCATGTTTCCTACAAAGGCACTTAGCTAGCAGGCAGTTAATAGTCCACATCTGGACCCTGAGTAGGGAAACAGGTAGTAGAAAATAAAGACCTAGAATGGATTTTTCTTATTATGTTGTTTAAATTTTATTGCTTTGTTTTCTTTTAAAGACATGATCTTAAATTGTATAGCCCAGGCTGGCCTCAAAACCTGAATCTGCCTGCCTTGGCCTCTTGATTGTTAAGATTAAAGATGTACACTTCCAATACCTGTAAGAGGGGCTTTCTTAAGAAAACAGGTGAAGAAGAAAAGCTCGAGACATGAAAATCAAAGTGTAACTACAGAATATTCAGGGAAAAGATAAAGATGGATTTAAAAAAAAAAAACTTATGAACAACTGAATCCTTGAGGGCAATTAAATTCTCAGGGGTTGAAGAAAAGTAGCTCTAAACATCAGCAATGGTCCACTGGGACAGAGAGGAAAGCCTTGAGGAAGTACAGATTCACATCCATTTTTTCATTCTCTGCTGTATCTACTATTCTGGTCTGTGGTTCCTTTGTCACACACTCCAACAGGGTCCATAGTACCTAAGCAGTGACACTGCTGATAGCAGTGGGGGCTACATGATTACCAGCATCTATGTCCACAAATAGATCAAAAAACATGATTTTTGTTGCTATTTCTTTTTTTGAAACTTTCTATGTAGATCAGGCTGGCCTTGAACTTGGGATAATCGTTTTGCTTCTACCATAAGTGTTGGGATTACATGTATATGTAACCAATCCCAGGCAAAAGAACAAATAACTCATACAATTTTCTTTGTAAGCCACCCACTGCAGCGAAGAATAGCAACTTTGAATCTTAGGGCATAAATTCTTTGAAATGTTTATATAGGTTGAGTATCCCTAATCAATAATCAGAACTGCTCCAAAATCTGAAAAGTTTCTTGTCTGACCTCACATCAGGAGACACAGTCAATATATAAGCATACTAAAAATACTGTTTAAAAATGCCTCAAGGCTATATGCATAAAGTATATAAAGGACTTCATGCATAAGGCTTAGGTGCCATTACATACAAATAGTCTAAAAATCCTAAAGAACCTAAAACACTTCCAGCCCCAATCTTTTTAGAAAAAGGTATACTCAACCTTGTAGCTAACTTACTACACTTGCCAAATTGTCTTCCTATGCTTTATTAAAAAGGAGCTTTAATGATTTTTTTTTAATTTTTATTTATTTTTGTATGTGTATGAGTGTACTGTCTGCGTGCAGGTCTGTGCACCCGTGTCGTGCAATGCCGCGGAGGTCAGAAGAGGGTTTCGGAACTGGAGTTCTCCCGAACCGGAGTTTCAGACGGTTCTTAGCCGCCATGTGGGTGCCGGGGATCGAACCCGGGTCCTCTGTAAAAAAGACAACCCTGAGGCTATAGAGATGGTTCAGTGTTTAAGAGAACTTGCTGCTTTTACAGAGGCTCCAAGTTCAGTTCCAGGCACCCACATGGCAGCTCTTACCTGGCTCCAATTCCAGTTCCAGGCGATCCAATGCCCTCTTCTGGCCACCTCAGGCACTGTATGAATATGGTCTACATTCATATGTGAAAGGCAAACACTCATACACATAAAATATAAATCTTCAGGTCTTCGGCAGCAGGGTCTTATCGCCTCTCCTCCTGCAGGTATCCCTGACGTTAACATGGGAGGGATGTATTGAGACCGCACATGCAAGTGTACAGATGGCCTCTGGAATGCCAGAGAGTGTTACCAAAGGCCACTAAACCAATAAAGCAAATATGGGTCTCCCTGAATCAAGCAAGACTCCACCGTCAGCACCAGCTACACCTCACCTGCCTGGAAATACTGTGCAGCAGAGGCAGCCATGTGCCTGTATATCCCAAATCTAATTGGCTATTGGATCTCTCCTTGGAGGAATAATCCATGGCTGATGCCACAAGCTTACATCCTCTACAGGTTAGGAGATGTTATAAGCCACAGTAAGACCCTGTCATATTTAACAGGGGGGAAAAATGTAATTCATGGATTAACATATCATCCAAACATATGTGTCTATGCCAGAGTAACCTACCATAACTATTAGTGCTGCTTAAATACGTATATATCTAATTGCTTGTGCTTCATTAGTAGGATCGAAAGGTTATTCCTGGACAAACTGTCAACCCATGAAAGGAAACAGCCAGAATTGACCAGAGTCCAAGTCAACAGCTCCAGAGAGAGTGGACTGTTTTACTTCTCATCCACCTGTGCCCCTTTTCTAAGCCTAGGGAACAATCTGCGGAAGAGGGGGCGTGGTAGAATGTAAGGGCTGCGATTGGGGTGAATGGTGAAACTACAGCAATGTAGTCTGGACACTCATTTGATCAACTTGATTGAACATACAACCCCTCACCGTCCACTGGATGGTGAGGCTGTGGGGGTTTGGGCACAACAGCCTGCAGATTGGTTTTGCACGAAGGATGCTTGTACTCATGGATTATCACTTATAGCTAAAAAAATGAAAAAAAAAAAAACTGAGAGAAAGATGCAGGACAGTTATGGCAGAATGCATGATCTGGGATGGGGTGGGGGGTGGGGGGGAAAGGAAAGGGAAATATGCCTGATCTGAATTGGAAAATGATGTATGAAATGCACAAAGCATCAATAAAAATTAAATTAAAAAAAAAGAAAAAAAAGAAAATTAAAATAAGTAAAAAAAATATATAAATTTTAATTAAAAAAAAATAAATCAGGAGGTTCTGGAGCCAGCAGACTCCTTATAAGACCAGTAAATACCAGGTTTAGGAAGATGCCGCCATTGGGTGTCAAGGGGAACTGGCAGAGAGACATTGTGTTCAGGCATTCTTGTCACCTAAGAGGACTGCCACCTGCTCATGGTAAAACTCTACTCTGCCATCCATGTAAAGCAGCCTCAACACCCTGCTCCACCTGCCACAGGTAGCCACTAATGGGAAAATGTTTTAATAACTACAAGTCAGCCTGTAAACCCAGCACCCAGGAAGTTAAAACAGGTGGATCAGCTCAAGTTACAAAGGACTGATATGCAGAATATGAAAGACTTCTTACAAAGAAATAAAGAGGAAAAAAACTATTGAAAAGCGAACACAGAAGCTGGGCATGGTGGTATAAGCCATAATCACAGCACTTGAAATCCTGGGGCAGGAGAATCATCAGTTCAAGCCCTGTCAGGCCTACATACCAAATTCAGTACCAGCCTAGGCTACAGTGAGAGACTGTCTCAAAAATCAAAATGTGGCAAGACTTGAACAGACACTTGGTAAAAGATATGTAAATGCCTGGGCTGGAAAGTTGGCTCAATGGTTAAGAAAGCTGACTGCTCTTGCAGAGGACCGGGGTTCATTTCCCAGCACCCACATGGCAGCTAAACCTGCCTTTAAACTAGGTGTGGTGGTGCACACTCCCACCTTTAATTCCAGCAGAGGCAGGCAGATCTCTGTGAGTTCAAGGCCAGCCTGGTCTACAGAGTGAGTTCCAGGACAGCTGGGGCTATAGGGAGACGCTGTCTCAAAACGCCAGTAACAGGAAATGGCACTCAACAAGAAATGAATTTTAGGGGTTGGGGAGATGGCTCAGCAGAGTTAAGAGCAGTGTGGAACAAACAGAACCCCATACACTGCTGCTAGGATTACAAAATGATCTGGAAATAATACAGCAGTTTCTCAAAATATTAATACAATTTTCCCAGGGATTCTACATTGGATATACCAAAAGAATTTAAAGCAGAGTCTTGAAAAATCTCTGTAAACTCATGCATATAGCAGTATTATTTACAATAGATTAGTGGTGGGGACAGTTAGGCAACAGTGTGGATGTACTCAATGCTACTGAATAATGGTTGAAGTGACAAATTCCATTTAAATGTATTTTACCACGATTTTAAAATATGCATTTTTAGCCGAGCGTGGTGGCACACGCCTTTAATCCTAGCACTTGGGAGGCAGAGGCAGGCGGATCTTTGTGAGTTCAAGGCCAGCCTGGTCTACAGAGTGAGTTCCAGGACAGCTGAGGCTACAGGGAGACCCTGTCTCGAAAAGACCAAGAAAAAAAAACAAATAAAATATGTATTTTTTTAAACCCACAAAAAGAAAAAAACTATGCTTTCATTGAAATAGGTAAAATTAAAAACTGGCAAAAAATAAAAAATAAAAAAAAAATAAAAACTGGGAGGCTGAGCACAATGAATGTGTAGACGCTCCTCCTGCTTAGGAAGCTATCACATCAGCTTGAGTTCTAGACAAGCTCAAGCATTCTGTGAGATCAAGGCCAGCTAGGATTATGGGAAGACCCGGTCTCAAAAAATAAATTAATTAATTAAAATAAAATAAAACAAAATAAAATATAAACCAAGGGTTACTTAAAATGTGGAGGAACTAGAACTTTTACACAGCACTGGTAGAATATTTAAACTACTATATTTACCATATTTACTATTTAAGTTAGAATATTTAAACTTGAAAAACTGATAAAACTGATGGCAATGTACTAAAGTCCAGTATTATCATCCCACAATCTCCCTCCCAGATACAAGCAAGAATGTTCAAAGATACTTTATGTGTATTAGCCAAAAACTGGAAACTCTCTAAAGATGTAACAGGAAACAAATGATTGTACTCACACAAGTGAATTTTTTATCAACACATTAGGGGAAACTAATGACCACACAACCACATGGATGAGCTTATAGACATGCTAAATGTATAACATATATCAGAGTTCCTACTGCGTGGTACCATTTATCTTAAAACCAGGCAAAACTAGTGGATTAAGTCTTTTTCAAAAAGACAATTCACATTGGAATATATGTGAATATTTAGCTCTTCTGAAGGGTTGGAGAAGTTCTATCTTGACCTGTCCCATTCTGCATGTGCAAGTGAGCAGTACACTGTAGGTTAATGTAATTTATATTTTACTGTGTCTCTGCAAACCATAAAATGTCTTTCAGGGAAGATTCTCAGACTCAAACTAGTAAACAAATCTCAACCTTGTTCTATTTATTTTTGGATTTAGAAAACGAGACCTTGTTCCACCCAGATTTCAGATGAATCTTATAAGTTTGATGCAGATCAAACTTCCTTGTTCCTCAGTGTCCCCTTTCTCAAAGCCACACCTTATGTAATGTGTCTTTAATATATACGACATTTCTGATTTTATTTAATTTAGTCTATATATTGAATCTGAGCCTTCCCCAACTCCCATTTGCTTTCTACTGGTCAAATGTTCAATCTGATCTTTTTGATTTTCAAGAACTGCTTGGAACCTTACAGTCTTTGTGAGCTGATGCCTCCCCAGCTACAATGAAGAATGACAAAAGTCACAAGCTAGGGCTGGAGACATAACTCAGTTATAGATTACTTGCCTGCATGTACCCCAAGGCCCTGGGTTCCATCCCCAGTAGCACCAAAAAAAAAAATGACACGGTATTATCACACTCTAGTATTGTGATGAATGTTCAGTGCAGGTCTCCCTCCCATACCCAGTACCATCCAGGCCTATCCACTCCAAGTTCTGTTCTTCTGTTGGTGGACATTTTGATACCTAACCCTAAAAAGCTAAAAACTGACAGTAGAATCAGCTTTTCTCTTCTCTTAGGAAAATAAAAATCCACAAAAGGGTGAACTCTTTCCCTACTGCCTCTTTCTCCCGCTGTTCAGAATGTGAATATTAAAGACATTAATATCCAAAAATCTTACATTGTAATGATAATCACTCAAATCCTTTTGCGGTCATAATGAATAACTGTACAAACCTGATTGCCTCTGATCTGCATATAACATGTCCTTTTTTTTGTTCAGTGGGCAAACTGCTGGGCTAGAAAAGTAGCCAGGTAATGCAGTGAAAAGTAAAGAGAAGGTTAAACACAGAAAGGCAAGTATTAAAAAGCCCTCCCCGCCAGGGCTGTAGCTTGCTTGGTACAGTGTTTGCCTGGCATGCACAAAGCCCCAGCATAGTGGCTGCATCCAGCACTGGGGAGGTAGAGGCAAGGAGGATCAGCAGTTCAGGGAAGCCTCCTACTGCAACCTTAGGCTGGTTCGTGTGACATCAAGTTAGCAGAGCAGGCATTTTATTAAACGCAGACACCATTTTGTTTATATTGACTCAACAAGGAAAGTCAGAAAACTCAAAATTTTCCAGAATTGGCAAATTCACAGTTTTTTAGGAAGAATGTTTTTAAAATAATATACCAAACAACTGGTTAGAATGCAAAGCCACATTGCTGGTCATAAACTAGGAAAATCTGCATGCAGTATTTTTATTTAAATGCGCTGTCTGAAATAGATTAGTCTTGTTTTGTCCTTTGAGATTACCTCAAAATGTTTTTCATTTTACAAAAGGCTACATATATGTCAAAATATAGGATATAAAAGCAACTGGGTGGAATGCAGTAATTTTAAAGTTGAATAGGTGGATTAATTGTCCTACATACCTGTGATTTTTGGATTCCTGTGCTTGCTTACTCAAGTACATTCAACTCCCTGTTTTTCAGGAGCCCCTTTTGGAAGCTCCTGTTTTGGCTTCTACACTGCCACCTGTAGACATAAAAGAGAAATAAATCATGCATTATTCATCAACCACGCATCTTTCCTAGGCATCTAACAGTGGAAACTGGGAGGAAAAGTGGCAAAATATTTCCTCTAAAAGACAAAAATGGTATTCCTCCTGTGTACACAACATATAAGGCACCTCTCCCCCAATGGTTTGATAAATTATTCTGATAGAAACAGAAACATACCTAAGTCCCAGATCATCAAGCAAACAGAACTCTAATCATTAAGATAGAGTTCATTAGGTAGGTGGGAGTTCCATCCTGGTCGCTTGTACACTTTGGGAGGCTGAGAAGAAAACTGAACATAAGGATGCTGTCCTGTACATCCAGGCTATCCTAGGGAGGCCTAGGAAAAGGATAAGGAGAGGGAAGAGGGAGGAAAGGGGGAGGAGGGAGAGGGGAGAGAGGAGGGGGGGAGGAGAGGGAGGGGAGGGTAGAAGGAAGGAAAGGAGAGGAAGAGAAGAGGGGAGGAGGGAGTTAGAGGGTGAGAGCTAGCACAACTTACAGCCATTTCAAGACCTACCTTTAATATTTTGAAGACAATTTGCCCAGTTTGATAATCTGAGGATTAAGAATTCCATAAATTAATTCCATGAAGAGAGGAGGGACCCATGTTAAGATTATTTCTCACGAGATCATAAAATGTCTTTTAAACATTATAATTCCAATCTGAACAGAGTTTCGTTCGATCTAAACAGACTTTCGGTGGGTCAAAAACCTCTACACTCCATTGATTAAATTTCAGGTAGATCATTTTTCCTTTAAAAAAAAAAGTCAGGCAAAGAACAGACGAGGCAGAGGCAGGCGGATCTTTGTGAGTTCAAGGCCAGCCTGGTCTACAGAGTGAGTTCCAGGACAGCTGGGACTACAGGGGGACCCTGTCTCAAAAAAAACCATAAATAAATAAAGATAGATAGATAGATAGATAGATAGATAGATAGATAGATAGATAGATAAATAAATAAATAAATAAATAAATAAATAAATAAATAAATAAATGTGAGCAATTACCAGCAAGTCCAAGCAGCCATGAGATAAAAGAAAGGTTTGTGTTGTCAGAGGGAAAGAGGTAGATACAAGCCCTGAAATTCTGGAGTCAATTGAAAATAACAAATGCACTATGCGGTGCACAGTGGAGGAGCTTTTTTTACCTCCTAGGAGTGCCTCAGTCTTCCCAGGACTAGTGGCTCAGCTCCTAACCAGCTCCAGCATCTAAAGCCAAAGATACATCAAGTCGTGCCCACCCCTAGGCGAGACCACAGAAGCCCAGAGCAAGCACGGCTTCACCCGCCACCCCCCCCCAAAGCCGGGTCTTCTGCTGACACGTCCCATTTACCCATGGTTTACTTTAACGCCCTGAAAGCTTGTTTTACGTTATGGAATTGCAGCAAATCCAAGAAAATCAAGTCTCCTTGAGACACTCTCCTCTTCCTTTCCTTAGGACTTTCACAGGAAACCATCTCCTTTCCCCTCCCAATCTCGAATCCGCCAGTGACCAATGCTGCCCCCACGTGCCTCCATCAAACCCACTTGCAAACGTGCAGGAGCACTAAGAGCTTGTGCGCACGACCAGCCCACGGAGGGAAGTTCGGCACACCCAGCACCCCATCCCCAGCCTTCACCCCAGTCCCGAAAGGAGGAGAGAGCCCCCCCCCGCCCCCGTGCACCCGAGTCTGCACACAATACTCCTACAACTCCAGCCTTCTCGCACACGCCCCGGCCGGTCCTGCCTCTATTCTCTCCACCCTGGATCCCTCCAATCCCCGCCGGCCCGGGAGCAAGGGTCGTCTAGGTGACCATTTGGGTGGGGATCGGAGCGGGGGGGGGGGAGCAAGAGGCACCCACAACCCAGATCGCGAGCGGGTAAGATGACAGCAGTCCCCCAAGCCTCACAGGAGCTCACTCGGATCCTCCGAGGGACCGAGCAGGCACCGAGTAGTCCCAAGAGACGTAGTCCTCCCAGAACCTCTTCCTTACCTAGCCAGAGCGTGTGCACAAGCGCGCACCCCCCCATCCCCCAGCCCCCACTCCCCACCCCCGGCCGTGCACCCACCTCCGGCCGCCGGACCTGGCCGGCTGCCGCCCAGAATCTCAGGCGGCCTGGGAAGCCAGGCAGCGGGGCCGCGGGGACCCCGGAGGAGGGCAGTGTTCCGCGCTCACTCCGGAGACCCGCCTGCGTGCGGGGCGCCGCCGCCGCTAGTGCGCCTGCCGGTGTGCTCTCTCCCGCAGCCAGAGGAAGCCGCGACAGCTGTACAGCGGGACCCCACGCGCCGGCTCACTACTGTGACCAGGGGTCCTCGCTTCTCTCCATACAGGAGGACCAGTCGCCCACAGAGCCCGCAGGTTCTGCCACACACTCTCCCTCTACCAGCCGAGCCCTCTATGTGCTCCCCGCCCCTTTCCCGCCGCCCAGCGCAGCGCTGCGCTCCGCCCCCCGACCGCCCGCCTATCACGGCAGGGGCCCAGCCCTCGGCTGCGGGGGCCCGCTCCTAGTGCCGCAGTTCCCGGGTCTAGTCTCTGTGAGAACGCGGGGGTAGGGGGGGGCTGGGTTCCAAGGATGTGGGCACCGCGCGCCCTGCCTTGTTCTTCTGGTGTCTCCTCATTCCTGGGGAGGTACGGTCCTTAGTCCCGAGGGTGACTTGAGGCTTAGGGGGAGGCGTTTCTAGCAAAGCACGAGTGAGCTAGTGAGAGAAGAAATTTCTCTGTGAACTGCCAGGGGATGCAAGTTGGTGCCTGCGCCTGGTTTCTGTTACATTAACTACCTGGATGTGCTGCCGTCCTCGTTAACTACAGAGGCATCAATCTAAATAGATTTCCAAGCTAATTGGTGTAAGGTTGTTGGGTTGTTGGTTTTAGGTTTTGTTCCTAATTTAATGATGGCGAAAGACAACAAACTCCCTTTTTAAAGAGACTTTTTTGTAATGGTGAGGCACTTCTTTTTGATGGGACTCTTGAATAAATGCCCTTAAAAAAAAAGTTGTGTTGTGTATGTGTTATATATGGCCTCATTTATCATTTAAAAAAAATATATATATATATATGTATGTAACAGCAGCTGTGTTTTACAGAAACAGATCCAGTGGTATGTGTTATTTAAACACTGTAATTATATTAATTGGTTTATTTTGTAGTGTATTTTACGTATTTCTGAAAACGGTCTCAGATTTTAGGGATCAGAAACCAGAATTTTCATTTGACTTTTTGCCATATTCAAAAAATGTCAATTTCATGGACATTACTACATGTAGTTATATAGAAAAACGAATCCTTTTTCTTCATGTTGGCAGCATGTTTAGATCTGGCAAACAACAGATTTTTTTAAGCCAAGAAATAATCAAATTCTCATTCATTTTTTAGTAATAGAATATCTAGTCTGGTAGCCTTTATTATTTTTCTCTTTTGAGGCTCTTTCTCTTCCTTTTTGTTTCCTCCTAAATCTTCCAAATATTCTCCCTAAACATAAGTAAAATCATAGATGCCATGGTTTTTGAGCCTTTGTTTTCTTAAATGAGATGAGAAAAAATTAATGAACATTATCAAAATCCAAGCTTCTGATACTGAATTTCATACTGGTTACTCCTGTTTTTCAAATCTACTTTTAGCCATTTGTTTAACCAGATATTTGAGAACCCAGATTTTTCTGTTGTAGTTGTTTTCATACAGGGTCTTGTTATGCAGATTGGGCTGGCCTTCAACTCTGGATTTTATTGCCTCAGCCTCCTGAGAGAGCTAACAATTTGGGGGTTTTAGCTTCATCCTTATAAGACTGAAGTACAGACTTTTTAAATTAAGACTGAACCGAAATTAAATTCATTAAATTGGTTACTGAAAAGTATATTAGCACTGAACGTGTTGGTGGGTAAATCAGGACAATGAGGATGATAAACATTCCTAAAGAAGGGTCTCTGAAGCAAAGAAAATCCTCTTTGGAAAACGTGATGATCCCTTTGCAAGGGAAGCATGACAAATGCCAGTAATTATGCAAAGAATTATGCCTCTCATCTCTTGTTCTGTGGCTAGGCCAGCATCTATCTCTTTTGATCATTATAATAAAAATAAAGTAATTCAGCATACCAGTGATATTGCTTAGTGAACTAGCAATTCGAAAATGTTTTTACTGTCTAATTAATCCAAATAAATGCCTCTGATAAATCTGGTTTTACTTTAAAATTTATATCTGCCTCCAGAGAAGCATTCTCAAGAAATAAAAACAGCTAAGGTAAACTTAATAGGGAACTAGAGCCAGATTCTTTGGTTGTATGTGTGTTGTGGGAGGAGTTAATACTAAGTGACCTTCGGATCTTAAGTTATATATCCAATACTTGTTCTCAGTTGCTCATTGGCTGCTTCTATAGTGAGTTCCAGTATGTTTGCTTGGCCCCAAGTATTCTCCAGAAATGCATTTCATTTTTTTTTGTCTGCCTTATTGAACCTAGTATTGCCTAAACTATTTCTATTGAAATTCCAGGAATCAGTCCCTGATCACTTGACAATGGTCTTTGTTCTTTGAGTCTCCATTGAGTTCTTTAGTAGAGAATCAAACATGCTTAAACATCTAAATTTGGAAAAAGTGCTTCAGTGCATAGTTCTAACTAACAGAAAACAATGAGATTTATCAAAACCAGGAGGGTGTGACACACTTGAATAAAAAAGAAGAAAGGAAGAAAAAAACAGCAAATCTATTTTGTTCAGGTCAAAGCTAAGGCCACAGATCTTCATTGGAATTCTATACCTACATTGATACATGATATACAAAAGGTACAATTCAAATAATTTTTCCCATGTTTTCTTTTTTTTCACTTCAAATGAAGTGTTTTTTATCTTAAAAAATGTTTTATTTATTTATTTTTATTTTTTTAATTTTTATTGAGCACATTTCATACAACATTTCTTAATCAAATTTAGACTCATTCCCCGATTCATGCCCACAACCTCAATGCCCCCCACCCCACCAGCCAGAGCTCAACTGGATTCCTGCAATACATGTTTAGTCCTGTCTTGCATCTTTTCTCAGCCTTTTAAAGCTTTAACAGATGCAAAAGGTATACTGTTTTTGGTCAGTTTTTTTTGAATAGGTTTTTCTCTCCTCTTTTTTTTGTTTCCGCTTTGAGTTTCATATATAACCAAAATATGGCATTATACACTCACACACATGAAATCAAATTTTGTGTGTGTGTATGTTTTTTTTTTTTTTTTTTTTTTTTTTTTTTCTTTTTTTTTTTTCCTTCTTTTAAATTTATTGTTTTATATTTATTATTATATAATGTAAGATTACAAATTTACAATTGAATATAAGACCCATGTCCCCCTCCCAACCCCCCCACCCCACCAGATTCACCATTTCAGTCAGTTCTTTGATGCAGTTTTTTCTGTTGTTGGTGGCGTTGTTGTTCTTTCCAATATGCATCACTCCCAACAAGAAATATTTACAACTAAGTTATTGGCGCTAGCATCCACACATGAGGAATACAATTCGTCGTTTGTTTTTCTGAGACTGTGTTACTTCACTTAACATAATATCTTCTAGTTCCATCCATTTATCTGCAAAGTTCATGATGTCCTTTTTTTATAACTGCATAGAACTCCATTGTGTAGATGTACCACATTTTCTCTATCCGCTTGTCAGTTGAGGGGCATTTGGGTTGGTTCCAGCTTTTTGCTATTGTGAACAGAACCGTGCTTCAGGTGGTCCTGGGAAGTCCCTGATCTAAGCACTGCCCACTGCCCCATGTTTTCTTTCGCTAGGACAAGTCTTTTACTCCACTGACCAAGCACCCATACATTTCATGCTTAGCTTCTATACTACTGAGAGTTTTTATTGACTTTATATAAGAAACTATACTATATGCCGACTTCTACTGTTGTCAAGGAATCTGTGTCATGTTCTGTTTGGTTTCTAAAGTTTTCTTTATAATGTCTGTGACATGCATGAAGACAGATGTGAGCATCCCACATAACCCCCTGGAAAGGGAACTGTGATGATGGATAGTCCATGTTCAAAACAGTGGATTAAAACAGGACTTGAGTCATCATGCTAACACTTTAATCCAACTGACAAATCCTCATTCTGATTCTTTTTTTAATTAATTTATTTTTAAGGGATTCACAATATAAGAGCACAGTTGTTTTCAGATCACATTAACATTGCTCAGTTTACCATACAACTAGGTAATTGGCACTAGCATCCACAGATGAGGGATACCATTTGTCATTTGTTTATCTGGGACTGTGTTACTTCACTTAGCATGATATCTTCTAGATACTTACCCCAGCAAAATGTTTCATAATGTGTTAGCTTTCCTTACATGAGGTGTTGACTGATATTATTTTACTAGATTTTTGTCCATTAACCTTTTAGGCTGTGAGGTTGAACACAATACAGTCTTCCCTCTTTTTTCCCTGTGATAACACAGGACCATGATGGGACAGGTCTTTTGCCATTTGCCACTCTGGCTCTGAGAAAAAGCATTCCTTTTCTTTACTCTAGCTGATTAGGATTAGTGAGCGACATTATTGATTCAGATTTGCAGAATGTCAATTACTTTAATTGGTCTCTTCCTATGTTAGGGAAGTCACAAGTCATCTCACAAGAAAATGAGGATAAAGAGAATATCACCCATATAATGCTCAAATTGTAATACTGGGAGTGCATAGAGCTTAGATCAGGGATTTCCCAGGACTACATGAAGCACAGAGTGGGATAAGCGAGGTATATCCCCCTAACTGGAATTGCTGACTGAGTGTCCAAGTGGATTCTTTGGAGAATCTTCAGAACAGAAAGGGAAGAGCGAGTTAGACTTCCAATAGAAAGCCTAAAACTTAGACAAGTCAACACTCCATAAACAAGGAGAAAAACAAATCAAACAAACAAACAAAAAATGAAGGCATCTGAATAAGGCAAGCAAAGCAAGCCTTCAACACAGTGAAAAGGCATTTAGGATTCGCATTGGTATACAGGCAAATAGAAACCCACATGCCAGGGACACTATGAAGAGACAAAATGGAAAAGGTTCAGGAAAATTCCACACCAAGCTCTACCAACCCTGTGGGAGATTCCTACAATGGGATCCCCCTGGGGATGGCCCAGGACACAGATCTTAGAGAAACAATTGCAGACATATTCAAAGAAATCAAAGAATATAAATAACAAGTCAGAGAACTAAGGAGAGAGAATGAAAAACTCTAGAAGGACCTAGAGAGATACAATAACAAATGCCAGAAAGAACTAAAGGGAGAGGATGACAAACTGCATAAGGAAGTAGAAACACTGAGAAAGGAAACCACCAAAGCAAGGAGCTACAGGAAGCTTCAAAAGGAAGTGGAAATACTAAAGAAATCACAAGATGAAATGAAAAAGGAAATTGAACACTCATCCAATCAAGAGGAAAGGAACAGAAAAGCCTCAAAAGTACAATGGAGGAAGCAGAACAAAGAATATCAGACCTGGAAGATAACACAGAACAACGAAAAAACTCAAGTAAAGATTATGAAAAATTTAAAAATACATAAAAGTGGAAAAACGAGGAATTGTAGGACACTATAAAAAGATCAAACTTCTGCATCATAGGGATAGAGGAAGGAGAAGAATCCCAAGAGAATGGTATTGATCAGATCTTCAACAGAATAATAGATGAAAATTTCCCCAAACAAAAAAAAAGACAAACCAATACAAATACAAGAAGCACATAGAACTCCAAAGAGACAAGATCAGGAAAGAAACTCTCCTCTCTGTACCATAAATAAAATGCTAGACACCCAAAAAAAGACAAAATTCTGAAAGTCACAAGAGAAAAACAACAAGTGGCCTATAAGGGGAAACCTGTCAGAATTACAACTGACTTCTCAGTGCAAACTATGAAAGCAAGAAGAACATGGAGCAAAGCATTGCCAGTGTTAAAGGACTATAGATGCCAACCCAGGTTACTATACCCAGCAAAAATGTCAATTATAGTTGAAGGAGAGAGAAAAATCTTCCATGACATAAACAAG
>VZQC01001746.1:1091634-1203974 GCA_009823505.1 Rhizomys pruinosus | reverse complement strand
TTCAATACCCCACTGAGTCCTTTGGATAGGTCAACAGGACAAAAAATAAACAGAGAGACATCTGAACTGAACGATATGATACACCAAATGGACCTCATAGACCTCTACCGAACATTCCATCCTAATACCAGAGAATACACTTTCTACTCAGCACCCCACGGAACATTCTCCAAAATCGACCACATCCTGGGACACAGAAGAAACCTCTACAAATACAAAAAGATTGAAATAATTTCATGCATCCTGTCAGACCACAGTGCAATGAAGCTCAACATCAACACCAGGACAAGCCCTCCTGCCTACAAGAACACATGGAGACTAAACAACACACTCTTGAATAATGAATGGGTCAAGGAAGAGATAAAGAAAGAAATAAAAACATTCCTGGAACTGAATGACAATGACAATACAACACAACAAAACCTATGGGATACCTTAAAAGCAGTCCTAAGAGGGAAGTTTATAGCCCTGGGTGCCTACATTAGAAAAACAGAAAGAGCACAAGTGAATGATCTAACACTACAGCTAAAAGCACTTGAGAGGCAACAACAGATGAACCCTAAACGCAACAGACAGGAAGAAATAACAAAAATCAGAGCAGAAATCAATGAAATAGAAACAAAGAAAACAATAAAAAAAAAAATCAATGAATCCAAAAGTTGGTTCTTTGAAAGAATAAACAAGATAGACATACCTCTAGCCCAGTTACCTAAAAGAAAGAACAACTCCAAATCAATAGAATCCATGATGAAAGAGGAAACATCATAACAGACAATGAAAAGATCCAGAAAATCATGCAGGAATGATTCAAAAACCTATAGTCTACTAAGTTTTAAACCCTAGAAGAAATGGACGAATATCTGAAATCTTGGGAATCACCAAAGCTTAACCAAAAAGAGAATGATAGCTTAAAGAGACTCATAATATATGAAGAAATTGAAGAAGTAATGAGAAACTGCCCAACGAAAAACAGCCCAGGCCTAGATGGTTCCAGGGAAGAATTCTATAAAACATTTCAAAAAGGCTTACAACCATTATTACTCAAATTGTTCAGAAGGATACAGAGGGAATTCTCGCAAATTCCTTCTATGAAGCCAGCATCACTCTAATATCAAAACCAGGCAAAGATACAACCAAAAAGGAGAACTATAGACCCATCTCATTAATGAATGCAGATGCAAAAGTTCTCAACAAAATACTTGCAACCCACATACAGAACCACATCAAGAACACCATCCATCATGACCAAGTTGGAATCATACCAGATATACAGGGATGGTTCAGCATACAAAAATCAATAAATATCATAAAACACATAAATGGACTGAGAGAAAAAAACCACATGGTCATCTCAATTGACGTGGAAAAAGCCTTTGACAAAATCCAGCATCCCTTCATGTATAAAGTCCTAGAGGGAATTGGATTGGAGGGATCATTCCTCAATGTAATAAAAGCCATATACAGGAAACCCACAGCCAATATCATCCTAAAAGGAGAAACGACAGAAGCATTCCCCTTAAAGGTAGGAACTCAGCAAGGCTGCCCCCTTCAACATAGTGTTTGAAACACTTGCTAGGGCAATAAGGCAAGAAAAGGAAATTAAAGGAGTACTAATTGGAAAAGAGAAAGTCAAGTTATCCTGTTTTGCTGATGATATGATTGTTTACATAAGGGATGCTAAAAACTCTACCAGAAAACTTCTAGAAATCAAGAGCTTCAGTAAAGTGGCAGGATACAAAATTAACCTAGAAAAATCAGTAGCCTTTCTTTACACCAACAATAAGCAACTGAAGAAGGACTTCAAGGAGATCTTCCCACTCACAATAGCCTCAAAAACAATAAAATACCTAGGAACAAACCTAATCAAAGATACCAAAGATCTCTACAAAAAAAAAGTTAAACCCCTGAAGAAGGAAATTGAAGAAGACATCAGAAGATGGAAAAACCTCCCATGCTCATGGATTGGGAAAATTAATATAGTAAAAATTTCTGTTCTATCCAAACTATTGTACAGATTTAGTGCAATCCCAATTAAGATCCCCAAAAGTTTCTTCACAAGCTTAGGGGGAAAAGTCCTTAATTTCATATGGAAAAACAAAAGACCCCAAATAGACAAAGCAACCCTGAGTGAAAAGAACAATACAGGGGGGAATCTCTATACCAGACTTCAAATTATACTACAGGGCTATAGTCATAAAAACAGCTCATTCAGTGCCCCTCAACTGACGGGTGGATAGAGAAAATGTGGTACATCTACACAATGGAGTTCTATGCAGCTGTAAAGAAAGATGACATCATGAGCTTTGCAGGTAAATGGATGGAGCTAGAAGATATCATGTTGTGGTTAGAATTTTGTTCTTCACAAAGATAAGCTAAAATCTTACCTTGGGGTGCCTTAAAATGTGACTTTATTTGTAAAGAGGGTCTTTGAAGATGTACTTATGATTTAAGTTAGGATGAGGTCATAATGGAATAAAATAGCCCCTTTATCCAATATGACTGATGTTTCTTCTTACAAGAAGAGGAGACAGAGAGAGGGAAGTTGGTCTTGTGCAGCTACAGAAACATTACTGACTGGGATTAGGTTGCCACAAGTCAAGGAACATGCCATACAACCAGATGTCAGAGAAACAAGAAGTGATTCTCCTCTTCTAGAGCCTCAAATGTGGTACAACTCTGTCAGCACCTTGACTTGGGACTTCTAGACTCTAGAACTGAGAAACAACAAATTTCTGTTTTTCAGCTACCCAGTTTGAGGTACTTTGTAGACCTAGAAAACCAGTACATCAAGAGAATTATCAGCAACTCTTGGTGATGCCCCTCATCATGTATATCCAGCCCACAGTAAATGTTCAAGTGTAAAGCATTTAAGAATGATAGGCAGACTGCTGGGAGGACAGCTCAGGTCTGCCCAGGACAGACCTCAACATAAACCCACAAGCAATATCTGAAATCCATACCCTTTGCTTATTACCTATAAAAGAGAAGTAGATGCTTTTGAGAGAAGTCTGCACCACTTGAAGATGAATAGAGTAGCTCTTCAGACAGAAGTGCAAGGAGAAATAAAAAGTGTCAGTTCTCTAAAGAAAGAGAAGCTTGAAATAATTCTCTGAATGTCTATTGTTGGATCTTAATACCTAGACTTTTGAATATCTTTGAAACAGTCAGGAGCCAGCCATTTGGAACTTCAGATTTATTCTGTCACAAAAATGTACAGAAGTATTCCAGCTAGAGCCCACAAGTTGAATCATAATAGAATGAAAACAAATTTCATATTAGATGGTTTGCCAAAATCATGCCTGTAAAAAACTGCAAAAAAAATTCAAAACATGAGCCGGGCGTGGTGGCGCACGCCTTTAGTCCTAGCACTTGGGAGGCAGAGGCAGACGGATCTTTGTAAGTTCAAGGCTGGCCTGGTCTACAGAGTGAGTTCCAGGACAGCTGGGGCTACAGGGAGACCCTGTCTCGAAAAAGACAAAAAAAAAAAAAAATTCAAAACATAGTGGTCTGGTCAGAGTATTACTGATAGTACTCTCTAGGGGTTTGTTTGTAGTTCACTTTTGTTTGTCTGGTTGATTGGTTGGTTTGGTTTTGAGACCCTGTCTCACATAGTTCAGGCTAGCTTCAAACTTGCCTTATTGCTGAGGATAACCTTGAACTTCTGATCCTCCTATCTCCATCTCCTAAGTAGTAAGATTACAGGCATATGTTGCTGTGCCTGGGTGTGCTTGTAGTGTTTCTGATAGGCTATCTTCAGCAAAATATCCTTTACCTTGCATGTGAACTCCACCAACCACTGGACCCTACCCACCCTCTAGAAATTCTTCTTTTTGGGGGGTGGGGAGGGGAATTGAAACAAGGTCTCCCTGTAGCCCCAGCTGGCTTGTCTCTGCCTCCTGAGTGCTGGGATTAAAGGTACACACGCTACCACACCCTGTTTAAAATTCTGCCTTTATTGGGTTTCAGTGTGGTCTAGACATTGGAGTTATTCTAAAGCTCACTAAATATTTTTGTGTGTGTGAAATTAGGATTAATACTCTGAATCTAGCCAGGCATGGTGGTACACACCTTTAGTCCCAGCATTCAGGAGACAGGCAGATCTCTGTGAGACTGAGGCCAGCCTGGTCTCCATAGTGAGTCCAGCTGGGACTACAGAGAGACCTTGTCTCAAACACACACACACACACACACACACACACACACACACACACACACACACCACGACCTGATCTAGACGAGGGAAAAATGAAATACAAAAGATTTTATAATTGCTGTTGACTCCTGTGCACAAACTTATCTCTAATGCAACAACTCAGATCTCTCACTCTGAAACATTTTTAGCTTACTCACAGTGAAATCCTCATTCTTTGGAAAATGTTTCAACCCATACATAAGTTATAAACTGTAGTAATGAATCACCTTTTGATTCCCTTTTTAAAAAACAAAAAGGTTTGCCGGACATGGTGGTGCACACCTTTAATCCTAGCACTCAGGAGGCAGAGGCAGGTGGATCTCTATGAGTTCAAGGCTAGCCTGGTCTACATAGTGAGTTCCAGGGCAGCTGGGACTGCAGGGAGACCCTGTCTCAAAAAAATGAAAAAAATGTGCATGAAAATGGCATATTTTCTCATATAGAAAATTGATATAATTTAAAGTGTTATTACTCATCATTCACTTGAAATTCGAAATCAAGCTAAACAGGAATAATAAATATTACTAAATGGAAATTTATTGTCACATCAATAGAATTCACAATGATACTTGAAAACATCCATACGAGTGTCAAATCGCTTCCCCTTCCCCACAGCATGTACACTCTTCTGACAATTTCATCTTAGAGAAAGATCCCAGGAGAGGTCCAACCCCAACCCCAAAATGGTCCCACTACTGAGCCTCTCTAGAGAATTGTTCTGCCTTCCCCCAATCTGGTTTGTAAAAGTTTGCCCAACAGCATATAGCATGGCCATAATACTTGAAAGAGAACCTGAAGCTGAAGCCCTCTGCCATGCTCTTCTCCCCTTGTGGAGACTTCATTTCTTCCCAGATAAGGATTCATGTGTTCAGTGTAGCTCTAGAAACCAACGGGAGCTACATCAGGGACATCTGGTCACCTTTCAGATCTGCTTGTTTCACTTACATCTTCCAAGAGACAATCTGATGGTTTCTGAAAAACCGAAAGCCTGGTCTTTCAGGAAGTGAGGTGATGAAGTTTTTTGGGCTCTCTAGGATCTTCACAGTCTCTTCCCAAATCTGAACATAATTATTTGAAGCAAGTTTGTCTAGTTGGGTTTTCACTGGATTTTTATGTTTTCTTCTACTTGAGGCTGTGCAATGGCTGCTGCTGGGGCTCTGGGCAGGATCCTCCAGACTCTCCTTTATGTATTCTATGCACCATGCTTTGCTCCTTCGTTCATACTTGCAGATTTCTTCAGAGAACTACCTTTGTGCTACTCCACTCGCTTCACTGGACCTGGCCAAAATCTAGTGGGTTTATGTCCATACCCACATCACCTCCCATCATGGGCAGGCCATAAGCAATAACTACCTGCTTCAGAACTATGGAAGCTCCCATCCCTTGACAAGGGAAACAAACTCTTAAGTACAATTTATCTAATCTAATTGTGTTTTGGTTTGAATCTGAAATCTCCCCCCATAAGCTTGCATTTGGAATTCTCGATTCCCATCTGATAGAGCTGTGGACCCTTTAGGAGGTAGGGTCTGGACGGAAGTAGTAAGCCACTAGGGGCTGGCCAGCCTTTGAAGGTTATCCCCACTTCTCATTCCAGCTTGAGTTCTCTGTTTCCTAGTCAACCACTATAGGAGGAACCTCCACCACAGGTGCCCACAGCCAGGCCTTCCAGGCTATGATAGGCTAAAATTCGTCTGAAAACATGAGTCAAAGTAAGCCTTTCTTGCCTTAAATTGCTTTCTCAGGTAGTTTTTGCAATGACTAGAAAACTAATACACCTCGGAATATGACAGAGACTGGGCTATCACCTGAACTCACACCCTTTGTTTCTTCACCCTTCCTCCCCATTACCTTCCTGGTTTCTTTTTGAGTGCTCCTTCATACGTAGCTTGTATCAGAATCAGTTTTAATCCTAGCCCATGCTCTGAGGAACCTGACCTAAGACAGGCTTGACTCAGGAAGGGCTTGTGTAATGAAAGTACAGCAAATACTGAAAAATAATATGACTTTGGATATAAAAGTCTGACAAAGAGGAAAAAAGATGTCTGACTTATCCATCCAGCAGTATGATTCCTTCCTCATGTTGTTAGTGCAGAATTTTCCTGAAAATTCACAATGAACCAGTAGTAAAGCAATATTTTCATGTTATAATATTTTGTGTTAAAGTACATTGTCACCTTGGCAGATTATAAGCCACTAAAGACAGGTACAAACCATTTTCTTCCTGAATCACAAGTCTTACACAATAGGGTGACTTATACCACAGAATACAGCTTACATAATAGGTCACAACACCACTGAGAAATGTTGAGAACTTTCACCAACTCTAGGAAATAGTTGTCTCATTATCATTTGGGGTTTTAGCAACAAGAACCAGAAGGCACTCTCAAATGGAATTCTGAAGAAAAGTTAATAAGGGAATATTTTAAAATGTGAAGGCAGGGAAATGAGAATGAGTGCAGAGTGCCTTAGAACTCTTGATTGTGAGAATCTGCTATTATCCTCAGGTCTGAGGAGGGAAGAGGGAGGGAGAAACTGTAAAAAGCCAGAACTTGTTGGAAAGTGCCAGTAGACATTAGCCAGGAATTCCAGTAGAATATAATCACTGCAGTTTGCAATTGATACCATAGAAGTCAGGACAAATAAATCTCTGACAGCTCTTTCTCTTCCTGCTCTCAGGTTCTTTCTGGTGCCTTACCTCAGCCAAACATAACTAGAAGACAGCAAGGGGACCTGGGTGATGCAATCTAAACTAGTCCAAATCAAAGTGAGGAAAGCTAAAGAATGATTTGGAAGGGCAAATAGGAAGTAATCTTAACATTTAACAATAACCCAAACCCTATACCACGTATATTTGATCCCAATTATATGCCAACTATAGACAATAATAGCTCCTGTTCTCTGATCTTGCCTCAGGATATTCTACATTTCTCATCTGTCTCTGTTTCTACCTATTTCTCCATTTCTTAGGTTCCCGGCTGTGTTCTTGCTTCTAGCTCTGATATTGTTGTGATATTGCCTTCCTTGTGTCTACTCTCCCTAGTAAGATCCCAGTGGCAAACCGAAGTATGAGTCCACCAAAGATCACTCTGCAGAACCAGTGAGTTTCTGGGGTTACTTAAAGGGCATGAGTGAAGGGTTGCTACAGGAGTGTGGGTGACCCAAAGCTACTGTACTAGAAACTCTTCACCCAGCATGAATGATGGTTTTCCTCATAGCCAAGTAGATGGAGTTCCCTCTCCAGTCAACCTCCCACAGTTTATATACCCCTAGCCATGTGCAATCAGGGTAGAATTTCTGGGAGTTGCAAAAGGTCGTGGCCAAAATCTTAGGCGAGGCACCAATAACACTCTGCAAGCCCTTCCTTCTGAGGGAGCATCAACAGTCTAACTGGCCCACTCACGATGGTCTCTTGCAAACCAGCTGCTTAATCTGATGAAAATGAATGGTGCCATTTTACGTGGAAAACTGAGTTCTACATTTGTAGAAGTCCTCGGATTTGTTTCAATTTCTTGGACTTCAGTTGTCTAGTAGGTTCCTGAATCTCGATTAGTAACTATCATTTTTGTCTCTCCCAAAGTTTCCAGGGGAAAACTTCCTACATTTAATTCAGCTCTCTGGTACCCCATCCCTACCCCATACTGCTGGCCTAAGCAGCTGAAAATCCAGTGTTTCAAAAGAAATAAGAGATTTTTTTTTGGTCTTTTCAAGACAGGGTCTCCCTGTAGCCCCAGCTGTCCTGGAACTCACTCTGTAGACCACGCTGGCCTTGAACTCACAAAGATCTGCCTGCCTCTGCCTCCCAAGTACTAGGATTAAAGACATGCACCACCACGCCTGACTAAGAAATAGGAGATTTTTATAGTCACTATTAGACCAACATAAGAGGATAACTTTGACATAAAATTAGAGGAGCCTTGGGGCTGGAAAGATGGCTCAGTGATTAAGAGCACCGACTGCTCTTGCAGAAGACCTAGGTTCGATTCCCAGCACCCACATGGCAGGTAAGAACTGTCTTTAAGTGGGGGGTTGTTTTTCACACCTTTAATCCGAGCACTTGGGAAGCAGAGACAGGCAGATCTCTGTGAGTTCAAGGCCAGCCTGGTCTACGGAGTGAGTTCCAGGCCAGCTGGAGCTATATGGAGACCCTGTCTCAAAAAAAGACAAAAAAAAAAAATTAAAATTAAAGGATCCTTAGCTTTTGACAAATTCGTCTATTGAGAAAAACTCAGACTAAAATTTATTTGTGTATTTCTGGTGGACACAGATTGATCTATAAAACCATTTTCTATGCAGGCTGGAGAAAATGAGTCTATTTTTTTTTTTCAAAGAACGAAATAATGTGGAACCAAACTCAACTTTCCATTTTTGCACATATCTCTCCATTAGCAAGTGGAAATTGCTACACACCCATCAGTCTTATGGCTGTTGAGATGTGCTTTTGTTTTAAGTCTTTTTGAGACAGTCTCCCTGTAGCCCCAGCTGTTCTGGAACTCGCTGTAGACCAGGCTGGCTTTGAACTCACAGAGATCCGCTTGCTTCTGCCTCCTGAGTGCAGGGATTAAAGGCGTGCGCCACCATGCCTGATGAAATGTGCATTCTTTTTTTTTTTTTCTTTTAATGTGTATGAGTGTACTGTCTGCATGTAGGTAGGTGCACCCGTGTCATGTAATGCTGCGAAGTTCAGAAGAGGGTTTCGTATTCCCCTGGAACTGGAGTTAAAGACGGTTCTTAGCCACCATGTGGGTGCTGGGAATCGAACCCAGGTCCTCTGCGAGAGCAGTCAGTGCTCTTAACTGCTAAGCCATCTCTCCAGCCCCAAGATGTGCATTCTTAACTCTATATATTGGCAAATAGAAAAGAGAAATTCTGTGTAATTCACTTACCAGATAGGATATGGAAAAGAGAGGGGGCTGGAGAGATGGCTCAGTGGTTAAGAGCACTGACTAGTCTTGTAGAGGATGCAGGGTTTGATTCCCAGCAGTCACATGGCAGCTAACATGCCTATATAGCTCCGTGCCTGTAGCTCCAGGTCCAGGAGATCTAACACCCCCTTCTGACTTCCACAGGCATTGCATGACATGGGTACACTTACACACATGAAGGCAATACACTCGTACATAGAAAATAAAATTAATAAATAAAACATTTTTAAAAGAAAGAAAAAAAAGAGAATCATATAGTATGGCTCAGTATGGGTTGAGACAAGAGTTGGGTACCATGCTCAGTCGGTGGAAAGAAGGCGAAAACACATAAAAGTCAGAATAAAGACACTAACTTTAGCCAGACCTCATCAAGGATTTCTGTGATGGGACAGTGAAAGCACACATCAGTACTATAATGTAATAAGCAAGATACTATATTAATTTTTTTAAATAAACATCTGATTGGGAAAAGTCATTTTATATGCAGCAAGTGTTATCATTTTTGACACAGAAGTGTAAACAGTCTTACTTCAGTGGAAGGTCAGTGACTGATTACTGCCAGTTATCTATAAATCTTTTATTTATTTACCAGCATTAATAAACACCGTCTAACAACTTCATTGCCCAAATTATTGTGCTCAGAGGGCAAACATTCTCTCAAGAAAACATTTTATAGATTATTATTTGCTGCATAAAGACATCACTTGTTCAAAAGAGAATTCATATCTGATGTTTTTCTTAGTAATACAGAGATTTAACACATTTAACACACATTATTTGAAAATTTACTCTGTGACAGACACTGGACTGAGGACTGTAAAATATAATTTTCCTAGGATATTGCTATGAAGAATTAATAATTTATATCAGGGCTCTCTCACAAGCCTGGCAACTTGAATTTGTACCAAGCTATTCTAACATGAAGATTATGCTGAGAGTCATTGGACAGATAATAACATTCACCTTTATTTTCTTTTGGTCTTTTTGAGACAGGGTCTCCCTATAGACCCAGCTGTCCTGGAACTCACTGTGTAGACCAGGCTGGGCTTGAACTCATGGAGATCCACCCGCCTATGCCTCCCGAGTGGTGGGATTAAAGGTGTGCACCACCATGCCCCGAATAACATACAACTTTTATTTTTTATTTAATTTTATTTAATTTTGATATTTTTTATGTGTATGAGTATACTGTCTGCATGTAGGTTGGTTCACCCATGTCCTGCAATGCCACAGAGGTCAGAAGAGGGTGTCGGATTCCCCTGGAACTGGAGTTAAAGATGGCTCTTAGCCGCCATGTGGGTGCTAGGAATCGAACCTGGGTCCTCTGCAAGAACAGTCAGTGCTCTTAACCACTGAGCCATCTCTCCAGCCCCATATTTTTGGTATTTTTTGAGACAGGATTTCCTTGTAGCTCCAGCTGGCCTGGAACTCCCTATACAGACCAGGCTGACCTTGAACTCACAGAAATCCACCTGCCTCTGCCTCCCAAGTGCTGCGGTTAAAGGCATGAGCCACCACGCCCAGCTTAAAGACAGTTCTTAGCCTCCATGTGGGTGCATAGTAGGTGCTCTTAACCACTTACCCATCTCTCCAGCCCCCAACAACATACAACTTTTAATAGTTCCAGTTCCAAGACAGCTGGAGCTACAGGGAGACCTGTCTCAAAAAGAGAAAAAAAAAAAAAAAAAAAGAATCTCAGGGGCTGGGGTAATGGTCTAGGAGTTAAGAGTTACTAGAGTTACTGCTCTCACAGAAGACTGGGAGTTTGGTTCCCAGCATGCATGTCGGGCAGCTCACAACCACCTGTAACTCCAATCCAGTGAATCTGATGCCCTGTTATGGCCTCTAAGAGCACCCCCTACACCCCCCCCCACAAAAATCAATGTTAAAAAATGAAATAAAAATAAAATAATTTCAGAAGCTAGCCAGATGTGGTGGCTTACACTTGTAATTCCAGCACTCTACAGACAGATACAGGAGGATCACAAGATGAAGGCTAGCCTGCGCTTCATAGTAAGACTGAGAGAGAGAGAAAGAGAGAGAAAGAGAGAGATCTGATTTGAGTTTCTTTTGGCCAAAAGAGCTTAATACTCACATTATAAGGAAGTACAAGTAAGCACAAAGTTCCAAAGCTTCTCAAACAATTCTGTAGAGATAAAACCCCAAAGAAGTCGAAATGTAATCCCTGGAACCTGAGAATATATTACCTACATAGCCTGACACGCCAAATAGGACTCTGCATATGCAAATATGTTACAATAGGGAGATTTTTTTTCCAAGATCATCTAGTTGGGCCTAATGTAATTATAAGGGTTCTTATAAGGGAAAAGAAGGAGGGAGAAATATCTGAAGAGGAAATGCTGCCAACTTTGAAGACTGAGAGAGCCAGGAACCAGGAATGCATGTGGCCAATGGCAAGAAGGAGACATGGGCAAACAGATTCTTTCCTGGGGCCCCCAAAAGGAAAGCAGCTCTTCTGATGTCTTGACTTTAGCTTTGGAAGACCCAGTCAAACTTCAGACCCCCATAACTACATGTTTGAAGTCACTAGTGTGAAATTCATACAATGGCTGACTCAGAAATGTTGATGGGAAATGACAATGAACTTGACTGAATGAATGGTAACTACAGCCATATTGGGCCTAAAATGTGCCGAGGCACAATAATCAATGATGCAGTGTGGTAACTTTAAAAATTGCTACATGGGGGGCTGGAGAGATGGCCTAGCGGTTAAGAGCGCCGACCGCTCTTGCAGAGGACCCGGGTTCGATCCCCAGCACCCACATGGCGGCTGAGAACTGTCTGGAACTCCAATTCCAGGAGAACTCCAGTTCCAGGGGAATCTGAGACCGTCTTCTGACCTCCGCGGCATTGCACGACACGGGTGCACAGACTTGCATGCAGACAGTACATTCATACACATACAGAAATAAATAAAATTAAAAAAAAAATTGCTACATGGGCTGGAAAGATGGCTGACATGTTAGGAGCACTGACAGCTGTTGCAGAGGACCTGGGTTCTTTTCCCAACACCCACATGGCGGCTAAGAACATCTTTAACCTGGATGTAGTGGCACAAACCTTTAACCTTAGCACTCAGGAGGCAAAGGCAGGTGGATCTCTGTGAGTTCAAGGCCAGCCTCGTCTACACAGTGAGTTCCAGGCCAGCTGAGGCTGAAGGGAGACCCTGTCTCAAAAAGGCAAAAAAAAATTGCTACATGCAGGTGTGGGAAAACTTAGTTGAGATGGATAGCATTCTAAACCAATGGGACCTCCTTGGCCACACCCATGGTGTGGGGTGTAGTGATGAAAATGTTTAGGATTCGGCCCTGAGAATTGAGTCACAACCGCTATATAATCAGGCATCTTGGAATAAAAGTTCTCTCTGCATTTGAACCTCAACCTGCATACACGTGGTGTGCTTTCCTGTGAGTGTTTTCCACATGGGTCATCCTGGGAATAAGTGGGCCCAGCCACAAATCTCGGCCGCATACCCACAAATGGCAACACCAACGTGGGGCATGGAGACCAGTTTGGTAAGCTAGAATCTCTGCAAGATGGGAAATAACACCTTCAAGGAAGCTATGTTCCAGGAGGAATTGTTTTGTGATGTATGGCATGTGTTTGTTGACTGTGATGTGGTTTGCTGTGGCTGTTGTTTTTCATATTGTGGCACGGAGAAAGTTTAGCATCTCCAAATCAGTGAAGGCATGGACACAGAGGGAATTCTCCTATTGACTCTGCTAGTGAACCTGTGGATGGCGCAGATGGAGACTTGGCCTGTGTGCTGGAGACCCTTTCTCTGATAGGCTTTGGGAAGCTTGCATTCTCTTGTGGGTTTTCACCCACTCAGCAGGACACGATTATGCAGCTCGTGGGTGTCATTTTGGCTTTCCTGAATTGGGGGTATCTGTTGTTCCCCCAACCTTCCCAGGTGGTAGGTATTCAGAGAAATTGTGAGAGGAGCCCTTCCTCTCCCGTCCACTTGCCTTCTAGAGGTTTTGAGATGTGCTGGAACCTGCCCTGCAGCCTGGGGTTGTGGCTTCCATCTTCTGGCCATAGTTCAGGTGGCAAAGGTCACAGAGGCTGGAAGGACAGGCGTGCCCATGGAGCAAGCAAGCATTTTGCAGCAAGCATTCCATAGAGGTGTACATTTGCACCTTTTCTCAGGCAGGCTTGGGTTGTAGAGGCAACCACCCATGAATTAATCTATCAATACTGGCTTGCACGGAAGCTTGTGAAAAGCCAGCCACAGCCTAAATGTGTTTTTAAAAAATGTCCTCCTGGGCTGGAGAGATAGCCTAGTGGTTAAGTGGTTAACCGCTTGAGCGGTTAAGAGCACCGACCGCTCTTACAGAGGACCCAGGTTCGATCCCCAGCACCCACATGGAGGCCAAGAACCATCTGAAACTCCAATTCCAGGAGAACTCCAGTTCCAGGGGAATCCGAGACCCTCTTCTGACCTCTGCGGCATTGCACAAACTTGCATGCAGACAGTACATTCATACACATACAGAAATAAAAAAATAAAATAACTAAATAAATAAATAAAATAAAAATTGTCCTCCTTAAAAATTTTTCTGTAAATAGTGTTAAATAGTGTAAAATAGTGCTTAATTCTACTGAAGTTTCCTTTTTTCTGCTAAATGTCCCCCAAGATCTCTTCTAGAGGCCAGTCTTCTATGATGCAAATTGAGCTTGTGAATTCCAGGCTTGGTAGTGGCTCACACCTTTAATCCAAACGGATGTCTGTGAGTTCAGGGCTGGCCTAGTCTACAGAGTGACTGTAAGAAATCCCTGCCTTGAAAAGACCAAAGGCAAAATATGAAGCTGTTACATTTTTCAGTTTATAGCTGTTTGTAGATACTCTGGTTAATCTAGTCCAATGTTTGTTTTGTGCCCCTCTCCTGCTCTAGAAACAGCGGATGGCTGGTGGGAGAACGGCTGGCTTTACAATATTCTGTGTTTCACTGGGAAGCATAAAGTCTTGGGCAAGAGCCCGGGGCAGTGCTTCATCTTCCATTGTGTTTTAAAGGTGCAGCTTTGATTCCAATACTCGGGAGACAGACTGCGGACCTCCGCCCTACCAAGTTGATCACTTAAGTAATTCAAATCCATTTCAGCATGCTTAACTTAAAGTGTAATATTTTCACTTAACCCCTGAGTACCCTAGATATCATATGAGTAAATATATGTGCACAGTTAAAATTAATTGGTTGATTTAATTTTATCTTGCTCTTTTTAAATGTGTTTCATCTCAAAGATTTTTGTCACAGAATTCTTGACCACAAGTGGTTTGAGCTCTGGTGCTGCCAGACTGAGCACATGGTATCGAAATCATGCCCTTTAAATTTTGATTTTATGCATACAGGCCCACATCAAGAAGATCATCCATCATGACCAAGTTGGATTCATACCAGAGATGCAGGGATGGTTCAATATACAAAAATCAATAAACATCATCAAACACATAAATGGAATGAAAGACAAAAACCACACCATCATCTCAACTGATGCTGAAAAAGCCTTTGACAAAATCCAGCATCCTTTCATGCTTAAAGTTCTAGAAGGAATTGGATTGGAGGGATCATTCTTCAATGTAATTAAAGCCCTATATAGGAAACACACAACCAATATCATCCTAAATGGGGAAATGACAAAAACATTCCCTTTAAAGGTAGGAACTCATTGAGGCTGCCTCCTGTCACCACTCCTCTTCAATATAGTGCTTGAAACACTTGCTAGAGCAACAGGCAAGAAAAGGAAATTAAATGAGTACTAATTGGAAAAGAGGAAGTCAAGCTATCCCTATTTGCTGATGATATGATTGTTTACTTAAGGAATGCTAAAAACTCCACCAGAAAACTCCTAGAAACAATTAACAGCTTCAGCAAATTGGCAGGATACAAAATTAACCTAAAAAAATCAATGGCCTTTCTTTACTTCTACTATTTCCACTCACAGCACTGAGAAGAGAATTATCAGAGACTTCTCTCACAATAGCCTCAAAAACAGATAAATAATGACCTAGGAAAACCTAACTAAATGATCACCCAAGATCTCTACAATTACAAATAAAAACCTTTAAACTTATAAGAAATTTTGGAAGACATCAAGAAGGGGAAAATCCTCCCATTGCTTCATGGTTGGGAATTTAACATTGTACAATTGTCCCTTATCAAAACTTGCTTGTATAATGATTTTTAATGCAATTTCAGATCAAATCTCATTAATTGAGTTTCTTCACAGGCTTAGGAAAAAAAAGTCCTTAAATAGGTTCATTTGTAAAATACAAGACCCGGTCGCATTATAAGAACAACCTGAGTGAAAAGAGCTACAGGGGGGATCTCTATAATCGCCAAAAACTTTAAACTATACCACAGGGCTATTGTCATAAAAACGCCTGGTACTGGGCACAGAAAAGACCGTATTTTGACCAATGACAAGGACCAAAGATGGAATCTGAGCACATACAATTCTAGCCATCTCATATTTGCAAGCAAGGGGGCCAAGAAGACACATGAGAGGAAAGACAGCAAGTGTCGTTGGTCTAAAGACTGGATCTCCACTTGTAGAGAAATGAAACTAAACCCCTACCGCTCACCATGTACAAATGTCAAACTCCTAAGTAATTGGATCAATATTCTCTTAATGTGATTATACCCCAAATCTCTGATATGGTGATAGGGAAGAATAAGGTTTGGCGTCAGCAGGACATACACATTAGTCATGCATGTTATCGGTAAGACTTCCTATAATCAGTTATCAGGCGAGTCCTTGCAGGGAAATGTAAGGTTGACAATTGACCGCCTTGATGGGACCTTCATTAAACTCAAAAGTTCTGCACATCAAAAGAAACTAGGAATCGTGAGAGAAATCCTACATGGTGGGAGGAAACCTTCACACCAGTAACATCTGACAAAGCATAGAATCTCCAGAATATATAAACTATTCATAAATGTATCATTATAGAAGATGTAAAACATATTGACCCTCCCACTCAATTAGAATTTGGTGGCATTAAGAGCTGAACAGAGGACTTCACAAGTGAGGAGTTTTAGATGGCTGAGAAACACCTTAAGAGGATTCGTGTTCATATCTTACTATTTTCTATAGGATAAATGTGCATATCACAACCACTTTAGATTATTTCATTTCTTTGTACTCAATTAAGACTGCTTAGGATCTAAAGAATAATCGAATGAAACCAACGTGCTTTGGTATTGTAAGGTGTGTTGTGGGGAATAGGGGAATACTCATGCTCCAACTGCTGGTTGCTGTTTTTTTTGGGGAGTGTAAACATGTACAACCACTGTGGAAATGCAGTGTGGAGAACCCTTTTGGAAGAATTTGGAATGAACTTGCCACTCTGCCTCTGTCCTTTTCTTCAGCCTATAGACCGCAGTCTTCTTTTCTAGGCAATGTCCTTTGTTCTCTCAGTACTCTACCTCCTTCACTATGAGATATCATGTTTCACAGGGCCTATCGTTTATCTTATTGCTCTCTTCACAATAGCAAGGAGCTGGAACCAACCTAAATGCCCCTCAACTGATGAGTGGATAGAGAAAATGTGGTACATCTACACAATGGAGTTCTATGCAGCAGTAAAGAAAGATGATACCATGAGCTTTGTAGGAAAATGGCTGGAGCTAGAGGACATCATGCCGAATGAAGTAACACATTCCCAGAAAAACAAACGAAGAATGGTATCCCTCATCTGTGGATGCTAGTGCCAATTACCTAGTTGTAAGTATTTCTTGTACATGGCCCCTTGAGCTTTTGACCAAAGCAGTTGGGAGTGATGCATATTGGAAACAACAAAAACAACAACAACAACAGAAAGGACTGCATCAAAGAACTGACTGAAACAGTGAACTTCTGCTCAAAACAGTCAACTTCCCCATGGAGAATATTGAGAAAGACTGAGAAAGATGAAAAGCATGTTTGGCAGAATGCATGAGCTCTGGTGGGGTGGGGGGATGCGGGGGCACACAGGTCTATATTTGAAAAAAAAATAAATTATGATTTTAGGTAACATTCTTTTGATTTCAGCATTTTGGAAACAAGATAGATGGATTTCTAAGAAAATTTACAGGCCTTGAATTTCTAACAAAAGAAACTTGCTCTGATAAATAGTCTGTTTTTAAGGACCATTGGTAAAAGTCTCTTGGGTGACCAGTTGGTTGGAAAAAGGCTCCCTTTGCGGACCACCAACCTGGGAAGCTGGTGTGAAATTCCTGTCCTGGCTTTGGGCAAGTGGAATGTCACGGCCAAGAGTAGGAAACGTGTCTCGTCCCATGCTAAGGACCTGAGTAGGAAGTTACCTCTCTGGTCGGATCACAGGAGTGACCAACTGACCTCTATGCAATGAGGCCAGTTCCCCACAATGTCCACAAAGTGGGCACTATGTGTCTCCCTTCCCTTAGCAGGACTGTGCTGCATGTGCTTGTAACAAAGGAAGCTTCCTAGAAGCTCCCACAAAAACAAAAAAACAAAGAAATCAAGATGGTAATGATGGTAACAACTTCTCATGGCGTATATCTAGCCAGTCTTTAATTAACTGATGGGCATAAGAACTGTAAAAGAAAATTTTATTAAGAGCTAGATATTGAAAAATCTTTAAAGCATATTTTCATGCCAGGCCTGGAGAAGGCCAAGGGCTTGGAGGAAGATAGTTATTAAAATCCACTTTGTAAGGTTTGAAGTTTAAAATGGTATATTTAAAAATAACATATATTTATATAGAGAGGTATTTCAGTAGAGATTTATGCAGAAATACAAATAAACCATATAAGTTAATGGACTTGATTTCTCTGAAGTCATAGTCTAGTCATATAGTTTTAAAAAATGAAGTGTATATTGGGTAAAATTTATTTGGCAGGTATTCAACGTTGTCCAAACTTTGTCTACATACTATAGGATATTTAAGACTTAGTAAAATGTTTAGATTAATTAAATTTGGTTGAAGGTTTTGGTGAAAATGGTAATACATTTGAACTAATTGGGAATATAAAATGTTAATTGTTTTATTTGTAATCTGTATTGAATTTCCAACAATAACTTTGGGGTTAAGGTACACAAATGGTCTCTATATTTTTCTGTGTTATACAGTATCACCTTGTAACATTTTTCCTTTACTTGTAGGACAAATTACAGAAATTAATTTTAAGTTCACTTCCCAAATAAGTAGTATACAGTCAATGAAAAACAATTTGGGTGGATTTGATGAAAACTTACACCTTGGTTCCTGTTTATGGGTATGTGTAATACAACTTAGGCATCTATATGTCAAAACATAAAAATTTAAAAAACAAAAAGAGGCAGGTGTTATAACAATCCTTCTCTATTCCAAACCTTTTGATAAATTTTCAATTTTGAGGTCTCGAAACTAACAATGGGAGGAGATTTGTATGTTCCCACAGGTAAAAACACCAATCTAAATGCGTGAAAATGTATAACCATTGGCTGTGCAGTATGGACTGGGAAATGCCAGCAGAGAGGCTGACCCATCTGAACATTAAAGAAAAAGGAACCTCAGATTGCCTGAGTCACAGACACTGAGCATCTCTCTGAATTCTATTTGGGATAACTGTTTATAATGTGCCCTAATGAAGTTTACTTTCCAGATGCTGAGAAAACTTCCTACCTCTCCCCTTTTATAGGAAAAAGAAAAACATGATGGTAATGAAGTCATTCCCTAACTGTAAATTAGAGCCAACTGTTATAGTGGTGATTTCTTATAAAACAGGTATAACTACCATGTTTAATTGACTAATAGACATAGGAACTGTGAAAGGATAATTCTCTATTTAGAACCACATATAATAGTAAAGTCTTTATAAGCTGTGAAATTAAGCAAAATATATTAATACAGGAGAGCTATTATATCAGCAATGGATTATTCTGCCTAGGAGATGTTGGCTAGGGGATCAAAGCTTCAAAATTATAAAGGCCTTTTTACCAATAAGTGGGATATCTGCAAGGAGAAAAGTGGTAAGTCCCTGTTGTTGAAGACCTGGTAAGCATGGAAAAATATTTTGAGACGTCACTTGCTAATGTACAGTTGGCCTCTGAAATGCCAGAGAGTGTTACCAAAGGCCACTAAATAAATAAAGCAAAATATTTGTCTCCTTGAGTCAAGCAAGACTCCTCGGTCAGTATCAGCTACACCTCAACTGCCTGGAGATACTGTGCAACAGTGGCAGCCGTGTGTCTATATATGTCCCAAACCTAATTGGCTATTAGCTCTCTTCTTGGAGGAATAATTCATGGCTGATACCACAAGCTTATGTCCTCTAGTGGTTAGGAGATGTTATAAGCCAGAGTATGAACTTGTCATCTTTTATAGAAAAGCCAGTTTGTGAATTAGCATACCATCCAAACACCTGTGTCTATGCTCACAGCTTAGCTTGCCATAATAATTAATATTGTTTAATTGCCTGTACATCTAATTGCTTGTGATTTGTTAGTAGGATTAAAAAGGTACCCCTGGATAAGCTGTCAGTCCATGAAGGGAAACAACCTGAACAGACTAGAGTCCAAAATGACATCTCCAGAGAAAATAGACTGTTTTGCTTCTCACCCACTTGTGCCCCTTTTCCAAAGCCTAGGGAACAACTTGCGGAAGAGGAGGCATGGTACAATATAAAGGCTGTGGAGAGATTGGGGTGAATCATGAGACTCCAGCAATATAGACTGGACTTTTATTTGATCAACATGCTTGTGCATACAAGCTTCTCCAATTGGACTATGGAAACCTTGGGTTGTTTCCAAATTTGGACATAGATACTTGCTAATTGGTTTTACATGAATGTTACTTACATTCATTGCTTATGCTTGACAATCAGCTTACTTTATGGTTGGATTTTTGGGATATTAATTGGCCTTAGTGTGAAAATAAAGTTTCAGGTCTGACCTGCCCTCCCAGCCCCCACTGCCTAGCAATCAAAACAGGCTTGAGCAGCTGGCTATTCAAAACTCAGGTTCCTTTGGGTTGTTAGCCTCGCCCATGGGCTCCCCTGCCTCTCAGAAAAATTTAAAAAATAAAATTAAATGGGTGAGATGTGGGAAAACATAATTAAGATGGGTAGCATTCTAAGCCAATGGGACCTCCTTGGCCACACCCATGGGGTGGGGTGTAGTGACGAAAAGATTTAGGATTCGGCCCTGAGAATTGAGTCACAACCACTATATAACCAGACATCTTGGAATAAAAGCTCTCTCTGCATTTGAACCTCAACCCGCGTACACGTGGTGTGCTTTCCTGCTCATGTTTTCCACATGGGTCATCCCGGGAATAAGTGGGCCCCGCCACAAATCTTGGTGGAGTACCCACATGCAGGAGGTGGTGGTATACACCTTTAATACCAGCACTGGGGAGGCAGAGGGAGGTAGATTTCTGGCCTTGAACTCAGAGAGATCCTCCTGCCTCTGCCTCCAGTGCTGGGATTAAAGGCCTGGGCCACCATACCCAGTCTCAATTTTCATCTTAAAGAAAAAGCCACCATATGGGTACTGAGATTCAAACCTGGGTTCTCTGCAAGTGCAATCAGTGCTTTTATCTACTGAGCACTCTCTCTTGAACCAAACATTCTTTTTTAAATGGGTTGTTAAAGGATGAATCCCTAATTTTATAAATGCCTTAATAGGTAATATGAAACGTCATAGAAGAGATCACAAACATCTAAAATGGTATGCAATTTGTTGTGTCCTTCTCCCTGTGTATGTTTATCTATGTCTATATTATTGTTTGTTGAATCATTTTAGAATAAGTTGATAAAATCAGATCTCTTCACCTGAAAACTGTGGCCTAAATTATATTTCCCCAAACAATGACATTCTCTTACCTAACTGCAATATATTTTTCCATGATTTAGAACAACTTTCTCTGAGTCATCATAAAATTCTGAGTATCTTACAAATCAAATCTTGCTTTGAGCACATTGCTATAATCAGGTCAAAGCTATTGTTGTTGTGGACTTTTCATTCTGGAAATCTCTGAAAGTGAAAAAAAAAATCTTCCCTCTAATACTATAGAAATACAGATTTTTGTCCTGTCATTTTTGTTCCTGTAAGGAGAACAGAGGGAGAGGACGAACATTCTGAATCTAAAACACTGTAACTCTCTGGACATGGTGGCACACGTCTTTAATCCTAGCACTCAGGAGGCAGAGTCAGGCATATCTCTGTGACTTCAAGTCTAGCCTGATCTACATAATGAGTTTCAGGACAGCTGGTGCTACAGAGAGACCCTGTCTCAAAAAGACCAAAAAAAAAAAAATCTAGAAACTCATTAATCCAGTCTATGCATGTGGCCCAATATTCTGGTATGATCTGGTTTAATAAGACTTTCTAGAAAATATAAGCTCTAAAATGGTCCTAAACTGTACTTATATCTTTGATGTGTCTACATAAGACTATCACTTTCTTTTTATATGATGCAACATTCACATTAGGCAGACCTTGGTAAAGTTTATTATTTTTTTTTTGGACGTAGATAAAGAACTCTTTTTATTATACCACGATGTTCCAAGCAATGCGAGATACAGATCTTTACTATCATCTTCCAGGAAAACAGTCTCATTTTTAATTGCCTACAGCTCCCCTACTTTGAGCTCAACTCCCCGATATAGTAGTTCAGCTATTCCCCTACTTATTTGGATATGTGAAATTCATTTTAATGAGATTTATCTGTTCTTCAGTTTTACTTGGGTTGCTTACTCACCAAAATAAGTAGAAATTATTATTTATTGTGCCCCATGTTTTTGTTGCTTGGGAACATAATAAACTATCTCCTCAGAAGCTAAAAATATACAATTTAAAAATAATTTTAAACAACAAGATGTAGTTTTTAAATGTTTAACAAAGTAAAAGTGTTTCATTGCTGAATTTCATTCTACTATGTACAAGAAAAATACAAACTGAGGGGCTAATTGAAGGCATTTGATAGAAAACAAAAGTAGAGTTGGAAGCGTGATGTAGGTAGAATTCCCTAGGCTGGAGCTGTGTATTTCGCTGTCTTTGAGATGGTGTCTCATTATGTAACCCAGGCTGACCTGGGATTATACTACCATGCTCAACTTAGAAATTCTTAATGACTCCAAAGATTTGGTGAGAACAAATCTTTTTCCTTTGTTCTTGTTCTTGAAGGTGGTGGGAGTAGATGTTCAGCATTTCACGATTATATATAACCATGGTCATAAAATTTTTATAGAAGCTCTTTGTTGGTTTTCAGATTATTATTTTTATTCATAGTTTTCTTAAATAACCCAACCTTGGAGACATGGATTAGCAATTATCCAGAATAATAAAAATCAAGATGGCTTTGCAAAAACTTAGACTATATGAGGTTGCTATATCTTTGGCTTTGACCTAAGAGTCCATAAGCAAACCCAATTCTGGGAATTCCTTTCTTCCTGCCCTCGGAACCTCACTCTGGCACCTCTCAGCTCTTTTGAATGAGACCTTTGCTAAGCAGAAAGCAATCCATTATTCCAAGTATGCTTCCAAGCAAAAAAGCACTATTGCACTCTGATAAAACCCCAGAAAAATGCTGCCCAAGACCAAAGGCACCCCCTGCTCCTACAAGTCCTTCAGTCTTCCTACCAGAAGTCCTGTGTTCAATCAAATGAGGAAAGTTAAATAGGGAAAGCAAAAGAAGGATTTCTCAGTGCTTCTGCTCCAAGGTGACACTGTAGACAGGGATGAAGACACTGTGTACAAATGTGTGGGAAGGTTGCTGGTGGTATATTGAGAAGAGGCTGGATTGACAGAAGGACACATATGTTCTGTTCTCTTTTTTTTTTTTTTTTGGACTTTTTTTTGAGGCAGTGTCTCCCTTTTAGTCCCAGCTGGCCTGGAGCTCACTATGTAGATCAGGGTGGCCTTGAACTCATAGAGATCTGCCTACTTCTGCCTCCCAAGTGCTGATATGTTCTATTCTATACTCCATACCTATCTAGCCTATCTAGGGAATCTGATACCCTCTTCTGACCTCTATGGACATTGTATGACAAGAATACACTTACAAACATGCAGGCAATACACTCATATGCATAAAAAATAAAAAATATAAAATATTTTTTTAATTATTATAACTAAACATGCAGAAAGATTGATGAAGGCCTCTCATGTTGGCATATACCTGTAACCCCAGCATTTGGGAAGCTGATGCAGTAGAATCCTGAGTTTGAGACCAGTCTCAGCTACTTAGAACCTGTCTCCAAAGAAGGCTTTATGATTATAGAATGATGAACAAGTATACAAATACTCTGTGCAACTGTTTACTAGATAACTGAACTCTCATTCACGGAAAGGTTATCAACCTAGGTTGTGACATTACATATTGATTACTCTGCCCTAAGAAATGTCTCCTCATTTATCTTCTCAGCTAGATCATAGCTTCTAACTAATAAAAGTTTATAGGGCAAGGCTTATTTATTTCTCCCACAAGATACAGAAAATGTTCCCTTTCAACTTTGACAAGGAAAAAGTATGTAGACAATCACAAGTTCAGCACTTCCCAGGGAGAGGTGAAGAAATCTGGCAGCTGAACAGACCCTTATTTCAATGGAGAATAAAGAGAAGGCAACACATCTGCATTCATGGAAGTGCTTAATCTGGGGGAATTCCCTGGATAACCAAGATGATAAATGAGTGCAACCTAAAATCAACCGGGAACCAGGGTAGTGCAGTTAGCAGATCCAAGTCAATACTTTTCAAGTCACCTCCTTGTTCTACTAAAGCCTGTATTGTCCTAGTTTTGTGGGCCGGTACAGATTTCATGTAAGTCAATGACAATCATTAGTGAAAAACAGAACTCTGGTACTTTTAAGCTTTGACATTCCCATGGACAGATGTTTATGTCCCTTCCCTTTGCATCTTGCCAAGCTTGTGACAGATAAAGTATAGCAGGAGGGGCTCTGTGTGGCTTCCAAGGCCAGATCCATAAAGGTGATGTACCTTCTACTTTGTGTGCTGAAACTTTCTCTTAGGGCCCTGAACCACACCATAAGAGTTGCCAGACTACTGTAAGATATCATGCTCTGAGGAGGCCCAAGTCACCTGTGGGGGAGCATGTAGGTACCCATTATCAGTCCCAGGTCATGTCAGTTTCCAAATTACACCAGGCTGGATATCAGACCTGGAGGCAAAGAATCTTCTAGAATCTAGATGGTTCTAGTCCTGAGCCACTCCCAGGGATCAGAGTGTTCACTTCTGAGATGGTAAACATTATGGGGAAAGCTAGAGTTCTGTAGAGTTTCCTGCCTGAGTTATCAACCTACAGAATCATGAGCATAGTAAAATGTTCATTGGTTTTGCTAGTTTTAGAGAATTCATCTTGCAGCAATAGATAACCAGGATATTAACCGACAAATATAATTTATGCATTACACCTTTGTAAGACATTCTATATTCAAAACTTCAAAAACAGCTTTTACTCAGAGAGTTCTCCTAATTTTATTCATTAGATTCTACATTCAGATTCAGGTCCTTTCCCTTTTAGTTGCATGCCTTTAAGTAAGATACTTAACCACTTTGTGCCTCAGTTGTCTCATCTGTAAAATGAGAGTATCAGTAGTATCTTCTCAAAGGGCATTTATGGGTATTAAATGAGATAGCACATATAAAAGCATTAAAATGATGTCTGGTACATATTAAGATCTCAATAGACAAGACCAGTGTGCACCCCACTGGGTAAGCAGATTTCACCCCTGTCCTGCAGAACACCAACCTGCAAAAGACCAGGTGAGGCCTGTCTTCCTGGGGGCTTTGGGCACCCCTGTGCCCTGTGGAGACCTGGTATCACCCAGGACCTTCTGGTCCCAGCATGCAACGTGGGCAGAGTTAGATGTGCAACACATAGTACAAGACCAGCGTGTGGACTTTACCCATGTCCTGCAGAACACTAACCTGAAAAAGACCAGGTGAGGCCTGCCGGCCTGGGGACTTTGGGCACCCCTGTGCCCCATGGAGGCCTGGTATTGCCCAGGACCTTCCAACTTTCTGGTCCAAGGGTGCAACATGGGCAGAGTTAGATGCACACCACACAGCACAAAACCAGCATGCAGCCTGCTGGGCGAGCAGACTTCACCTGTGTCTTGCAGAACACCAACCTGCAAAAGACCAGGTGAGGTCTGCCTGCCTGGGGACTTTGGGCACCGTTGTGCCCTGTGGAGGCCTGGTATCGCCCAGGACCTTCCAACCTTCCAGACTCACCTTGCAACATGGGCAGAGTTAGACTCGCACCACACAGCACAAGACCAGTGTGTGCCCTGCTGGGCTATGTGTCCTACAGAACATGTCTAAGAAACCCAAAACTTCAGAAAATCCTCAAAGCAATCAAAAGAACAGAGGAAAGAAGCAACTATCCCTAAGCAATTAATGAGAGAAAGCAGCAAAATCATAATGGCGTAAATATAAACCTAGACCAAGAATGCAAACAAAAAATAAGGTAAAAGGAAGCAACATACATCTCTCAATAATAACCTTAAATACTAATGGTCTAAACTCTCTAATCAAAAAGCATATACTGGGAAAATCGATTAGGAAACTGAACCCTTCTATATGCTGTCTACAAGAAACCCATCTCACCCTCAAGGACAGACACCACCTTAGAGTGAAAGGATGGAAAAAATATTCCAAGCAAATGGTACCAAGAAACAAGCTGGAGCAGCTATTCTAATATCAGACAAAATAGATCTCAAAGTAAAATTAACTAGAAGAGACAAAGAGGGCTATTATATCCTTGTCAAAGGAACAATGAACCATGAAGACTTCACAATCCTAAATGTCTATTCACCAAACTCTGGTGTACCTAACTTTATAAACAAAATTCTGTAGGACCTCAAGACACAGATTACTCCTAACACACTAATAATGGGAGACTTCAACACCCCACTGAGCCCCTTGGATAGATCAAGAGGACAAAAAATAAACAGAGAGACATCAGAATTGAACAATACAATACACCAAATGGACCTCACAGACATCTACAGAATATTGCACCCAAATACCAGAGAATATACTTTCTACTCAGCACCTCACGGAACATTCTCCAAAATCGACCACATACTGGGGCATGAAAGAAACCTCAATAAATACAAAAGAATAGAAATTATTCCATGCATTCTATCAGACCACAGTGCAATAAAGCTCAATATGAACACCAGAATAAGACCAACTAGCTACAAGAACACATGGAGACTAAACAACACAATCCTGAACAATGAATGGGTCAGGGAAGAAATAAAGAGTGAAATAAAAGTATTCATAGAATTGAATAAAAAAGACAAAACAACACAACCAAACCTGTGGGATACTTTAAAAGCAGTCTTGGGAGGGAAATTTATAGCCCTAAGTCCCACATCAAATAAATGATCTAACACTACAGCTAAAAACACTTGAGAGACAACAACAAATGTACCCTAAACCCAACAGATAGGAAGAAATAACAAAAATCAGAGCAGAAATCAATGAAATAGAAACAAAGAAAACAATACATAAAATCAATGAATCCAAAAGCTGGTTCTTTGAAAAAATAAACAATAATAGACAGATTCTGGGTTCACCTGAAAGGGGATGGGGGAGAAGAGCTCAAACCAGCCGACCTCCTTGTGGATGGGGCTGAGCTAGATGAGAGTGTGTGACGCGTCTTCAAGAGAAACTGTCTAGTTTGTTCTTCCATTTGCTGCTGACAAAAACACTCCTGACGCAATCACCAACGTTTGGGGATGAAGGGTTTATCAGCTCTACATCCGTGGGTCCAGTTCTCACTGGGAGCCCAAGGCAAGAACTCAGGCAGGTAACAGCAGGAGGCAGGAGACTGAAGCACAGGCCATGGAGGAGTCATCTGTTCACGGCTTGGTTTCTCCCTGGCTCATGGCCCAGCCTGCCCTTCTTATAACTGATACACAACCACCCTGCCCGGTGGCAACACTCATGTGGGCTGGGCGCTTCCACACTGCTCGACCTCATAGAACAATACTCCACAGATTGGCCACAGGCCAATCCAATGGTAGCCAATTCCCCAATGAGTGCTCCTCAACCCCAGGTGTGTCAGTTGACACCTAAAGGCTATCCAGCACAAATTGACCCCCTGTCCAACTTGAACACACAAAACATCACTCATTAAACCACCAACCTTCCAGTTTCTTATAACCCCAAAGTGATGGTGTTAACATTAATCCCAACACTAAAAAGAACAAAACCTTAAAAGCCCCCACATAGCTCCTTAAATATGGCCCAAGCACTTAAAAATAGTTCACAGTCATATTAAAAAGGCTCTTAACTGTGTGTGGATTGCTGTAAAATCCAAAATCAATTCACACTGTTCTTATTTCCAAAGGAAGAATCAGGCCACTCTCAAATGAAACCCTAAGTCAGCCAAAGTAGCTCAAGGCTGGACACCTGGATGAACTCACTCCCAAGTCTTCTGGGATCCAAAGGGTTTTGGCAGCTCCCTTTCTCTGACTCTGCGTCTACATACGCACACACAGCTCATCTTGCAGACCGCAGGCCAAACTCCCCATTCCACACCATGCCAGCTGCTCTTGATCGGTACGATCCCAAGGTCCCATCGCATCTCCAAAAAGCTGAGGGTTGCCCACTGGAAACTGACGTTTCACGGCTTACAAATGGTCTCTCCTGACCTCTCCTGGTGCTCAAAGCCTCAGACATAATCTCTCCATGACCTCCTCAATCCCAGGGTCTTCACTGCAAGCTGAGGGTGCAATTGTCCACCAATGTCCTTTCTGACCTCTCACTGTTGCCAAGCCTCGGCTGCCTCTCTGTGTACCCCCTCAAATGTGCAAACACCAGGAAACTATATAGGCACGATCATTACACACATTACCAAGCTCCTGCTGTACTGGCTCAAGATGGAGCTCAGGCCCCTCTGGAACACAGCTTCTATGTGCTGACCCTGAAGAAATTCTTCCAGATTTACACCACAGTGATGCTTGTCTCTTGTTACTTACAGTTGATTTTTCAGCCCCAGCTTAACCAGCATCATTGTCCCAGTCAACAAAGACTTCACTTCAGGTTCTGGGCTCTTGTTACGTTCCAGCTGATAGCTCCGCCCCAGCTAACCAGAACCCTCAGATTAAACACAGTCATGATGATCTCTGCTCCCCCGTTGAAACTAGAAACTTCAACAGACCAGGCACTCTCTTCTACAACTCCTTCAGCAAAAACTGCTCCAAGCTCCAATAGCAACAATTTTTAGGCATTCAATGATCGTCCTAGCCCAAAGTTCCAAAATGCTTCCACAAATCCTTCCCCCAAACACCAAGTTCAGGTCTGACACAGCAATACTCCACTCCTCTGGTGACAATTTTTTGTTCTAGTTTGTCTTCATTGCTGTGAACGCAAAAACACTCTGACCACACCAAGTTTGGGGAGAGAAAGGGTTTATTCAGCTTACATCCCCCACTTACATCTCCTGGGTCACAGTTCTCAGGAGCCCAAGGCAAGAACTCAGGGGCAGGAACCTGGAGGCAGGAGCTGAAGCACAGGCCATGGAGGAGTATTGTTCACTGGCTTGCTCTCCTGGCTCATGCCCAGCCTGCCTTCTTATACCATACACAACCACCTGCCCAGGGTGGCAACACTCATTGTGGGCTGAGCCCTTCCACACTGCTCGACCATCAAGACAATACTCCACAGATGTGGCCACAGGCCAGTCCAATGGAGCCAATTCCCCAATTGAGGCTCCCTCAACCCAGGTGTGTCAAGTTGACACTAAAGCTATCCAGCACAAGAACTCACCAGACGGGGAGCTCATCGAAGCAAGGACTCACTTTATTGCATCAGGCAGCAGCTTATATTCCTCTCCAGGAGGGGCAGAGAAAAGAAGGCGGGAGAGAAAATACGTAGAGTGGGTGGATAGCTTTGGGCCAATAGTAATTCAGATTGGGCTATGCTGAGTCACTCCTATGTGGAAATGACTGGCCAGAGACAGGTCCCTAAACTCTAGTCAGGCTCAGGGGATTACAGTAGGCCGCATTCTCTTGGAAGGCCCACAGGGTCCAACAATTCCCCCTTTTGTTTTTGTAATGGAGGAGGAGAAACATAGCCCCTGTCTTAGGTTGTCCATTCCTGTGAACTCAGTCTTACCCGTCTTTGGGACACAAACAGCTAAGGTTTTGGTCCATGTCTTAGGTTGGCTGAGTGCAGAAGGATCTTACCTGTCATCGGGTGCTATGACTCTGGTCTGCTAAAGAGCCTCTCCATGTCCTGTCTTAGGTTGCCCCAGTCTCTCTGGGGTCTTACCCATCATTGGCCACATGGAGGGTGGGTGTTGGGCAATTGTACGAAGATGGCCATTCATAAGACCCTGGTTCCTGGCTGGCGAGCCTGTGATAGTGGACCTTGACCTGACGTAATTTTACTGTGTCTAACCTCCCCTGGATAAACTGTATGACCTTATTAACAATGCATGGGCCAAAGGTGAGAAGCAGGAAAAGCATAAGGAGGGGTCCAAGCAGTGGGAGAAAGTAGGGCAGGAGGAAGTTTAGCCTGGTCCAAAATGGGTCCTCTAGCAGTTGCTTTCTTCTTTCTTCCAGGTCTTCCTGTAATTTTCTTATCTTGTCATGTACAATTCCAGACTGATTAGCATAGAAGCAGCACTTCTCTAGGAGCTTCACAACCTCGTTGGGGTTTCCAAATTCCCCCATCACTGGGCAGGATGAGAGTTAGCAGCAGGAGGAGCAGCGTCACTTTCATCCTAGGCAGATCCTGAGGGAAGAACAGAGGGGCAATCCTCAGGGATGACACATTCCCTGGAGGGGTCATTATCATTGTCCCCCTGTCGGGGGAGGTATTTGAGGTTTCTAGCCGGTATCCAAATTGGGGCTTCTTCCCCCTATGGGAAATACGCAGCCGAAGCCCCTCCCCATTGTGAGCAGTGGGTCTGGGCCCCTCCACTGATGCGTCAGTGGGTCCTTCCATTTGACCTTTACCTGGGGGCTGAGGCTCACTGTGAGCAGTGGGTCTGGGCCCCTCCACTGATGCGTCAGTGGGTCCTTCCATGTGACCTTTACCTGGGGGCTGAGGCTCACTGTGAGCAGTGGGTCTGGGCCCCTCCACTGATGCGTCAGTGGGTCCTTCCATGTGACCTTTACCTGGTGGCTGAGGCTCACTGTGAGCAGTGAGCACCTTAAACGAGCGGCAGACAAGACAAGGAGAGGTGGCACCTGGGAGGAGGAGGAAGGAAGAACAACCACCACCTGCTCAGAGAAGGGGTGCGGCCCCAAGCAATGACAAGCCGGCAAATGCCCAGGTCCAGGACCATGCAGGAATCTCTCCACAGAGTGCCCCCTTGGTGCACTGGCATTTCCACACTACCCCAAGAAGAATGAGCGCATGACCCAAACAACCAATGGGCCAGGCACCGTCTCCTTTCCCTCAGAGGCCAGGGCAGACCCATGCCACACCACACCACTGTGAGTTATGTGACCAGGAAGCCCTCCAACTTTCTCTCTCACCCACTGAACAGCCCCCCCCCCGTGGACCATGGCAGCTGCCTGCCATTCATGCCAGGCAGACCCATGAGGGGGTACGGCAGCACGGTCAGGTCGGCTGGGAAGGGATAACGTGTGAGGAGGAGGACAACATGGCAGAAAGAGAGCCAGCTGAAGCCAGAGGCATGGAACGCCCCCGGAAGATGCTTCCCCCGGGGCCAAGAGACCCCCCTCCAAAACAAGGAAGAGAGGCCAGAGAACCCGGGAGGACACAACGCGGGAGACTACCAACGTCGCTGCCACCGCAGAAAGACCCTTGTGCCACACCGCCTACATCTGACAACGCGCTGGGAATGCCACACGCTGACCCTGCAGCTGGGAGATGGCCAAAGGAGACAGCCATGCCCCAAGACCAGGCTCCAGCCCCAAAGAGGGAAAAGGACTGGAATCCGACAACGTGGAGCATGCCATAGGTAATGGGTATAAGGCAGTGGCGCAGCCTTCAAGGCTTCAGGGGGTGCTGATGGGGCCCAAGAGGGGTTGGTCAGCAGATCAGGTGGCTGTGGCCAGGGAGTGCCCCAGAAATGATCGAGGGGAGGATAAAGGGGTTGGGAAGCAGACTTCCCCATAATTTATGGAGATACACTCACCCATAGACCAATTGGCCCATCAGCGAACTTCCAAAGGTAACCAGGCAGAAACACCAGTCTGTGGGTGTCACCTGAAGAGGGACAGGGGAGAAGAGGCTCGAACCAGCCAGCCTCCTTGGTGCATGGAGCTGAGCGTCGACGGTCACAAGAGAAGACAGCAGACTGGGAGCTCCTCAAAGCAAGGACACACTTTATTGCATCAGGCAGCAGCTTATATTCGCTGGCCAGGAGGGGTAGAGAAAAGAAGGTGGGAGAGGAAATACATAGTGTGGGGGGATAGCTTTGGGCCAATAGTAATTCAGATTGGGCTATGCTGAGTCACTCCTGTGCAGAAGTGACTGGCCGGAGACAGGTCACTAAACTCTAGTCAGGCTCAGGGGATTAAAGTAGGCTGCATTCTCTTGGAGGGCCCACAGGGCCGAACACAGACCTCTAGCCCAGTTAACCAAAAAAAGAGAGAGCAACTCCATATCAATAGTATTCATGATGAAAGGGGAAACATCTCAACAGACAAAGAAAAGATCCACACAATCATACGGAATACTTCAAAAATCTATACTCCACTAAATTTGAAAACCTAAGAGAAATGGATGAACATCTGAAATCCTGGAAACCAACAAAGCTTAACCAAGAAGAGATTGACAGTTTATACAGACCCATAATATTTGAGGAAATTGAAGATGTAATTAAAAACCTCCCAACTAAAAAAAGCCATGGTCCAGATGGTTTCACGGCAGAATTCTATAAAACATTTAAAGAGGTCCTACAACCACTGCTACTCAAACTGTTTCAAAGGATACAGAAGGAATTCTCCCAAACTCCTTCTATGAAGCCAGCATCACACTAATACCAAAACCAGGCAGAGATGCAAGCAAAAAAGAAAGCTATAAACCTACCTCACTAATGAACATAGATACAAAAATTCTCAACAAAATACTTGCAAATCACATACAGACCCACATCAAAAACATCATCCATCATGATCAAGTTGGATTCATACCAGGGATGCAGGGATGGTTCAATATATGTAAATCAATAAATATCATAAAAAACATAAATGGACTGAAAGACAAAAACCACACTATCATCTCAATTGATTTAGAAAAAGCCTTTGATAAGATCCAGCATCCCTTCATGTTTAAAGTCCTAGAGGGAATAGGACTGAAGGGAACATTCCTCAACATGATGAAAGCTATATATAGCAAACCCACTGCCAACATTATCCTAAATGGTGAAAAATTAGAACCATTTCCCTTAAAGGTGGGAACTCGGCAAGGCTGCCCTCTATCTCCACTCCTCTTCAACATAGTGCTTGAAACACTTGGTAGGGCAATAAGACAAGAGAAGGAAATTAAAGGAGTACTAAGTGGAAAAGAAGTTAAGCTATCCCTTTTTGCAGATGATAAGATAGTTTACCTAAGGGATGCTAAAAACTCCACCAGAAAACTTCTATTTTTTAAAAATTTTTTTTATTAATTTTATTTATTTCTGTATGTGTATGAATGTACTGTCTGCATGTAGGTTTGTGCACCCGTGTTGTGCAATGCCGCGGAGGTCAGAAGAGGGTGTCGGATTCCCCTGGAACTGGAGTTCTCCTGGTATTGGAGTTTCAGATGGTTCTCGGCCACCATGTGGGTGCTGGGGATCGAGCCCGAGCGGTCAGCGCTCTTAACCGCTAGGCCATCTCTCCAGCCCATACCACCCTGAACGCGCCCAATCTCGTCAGAAAACTTCTAGAAACCATTAAGTATCAGGCTACAAAATTAACCTAGACAAATCAGTAGTCTTTCTTTACACCAACAATAAACAAGTGGAGAAGGAATAAAAGAAGATATATTCCTTCCCACTCACGATAGCCTCAAAAATAATAAGATACCTGGGAAAAAAACTAACCAAAGATACCAAAGACCTCTACAACAAAAATTTTGAACCCCTGAAGGAGATTGAAAATGACATCGAAAGATGGAAAGACCTCCCATGATCTTGGATTGGGAAAATTAATATAGTAAAAATGCCCATTTTACCCAAATTGATATGCAGATTCAATGCAATCTCAATCAAAATCCCTATGAGCTTTGTCACAGACTTGGAAATAAAAAATCCTTAAATTCATATGGAAAAACAAAAGACCCTGAATAGCTAAAGCGACCCTGAGTGAAAAATGCAGCACAGGGGGGATTGCCCTACCAGACTTCACACTAGGGCCATAGTCATAAAGACAGCCTGGTACTGGCACAAAAACAGACCAGTTGACCAATGGAACAAAATTGAAGATCCAAACTTGAGCTCATACAATTTCAGCCACCTCATATTTGATGAAGGGGCAAAAAACCCTCAATGGAAGAAAGATAGCATCTTCAGCAAATGGTGCTGGCAAAATTGGATCATCATCTATAGAAGAACAAAATTAAACCCCTACCTCTCACCCTGTACAAAAATCAACTCCCAGTGGATCAAAGATCTCAATGTGATGCCTGAAACACTGACGGTGATGGAAGAAAATGTTGGCAACAACCTACAAGACATAGGTGTAGGAAAAGACTTTATAAATCAGATAGCAGCTGCACAGGAAGTAAGGTTAACAGTCAACTAATGGGACCTCATAAAACTCAAAAGCTTCTGTACAGAGAAAGAAACAATCAAGGAGGTGAAGAGAAGACCCACAGAGTGGGAGGAAATCTTTACCAGTGACACATCTGACAGAGCATTAATGTCAAGAACTACTCAAAAAACAAAGAAGACAAATGACCTCCTCAAAAGATGGAGTAAAGAGTTGAACAGATTCTTTACCAGTGAGGAATTAAAGATGGCTGAGAAACATCTTAAAAAGTGTTCAACATCATTAATAATTAAGGAAATGCAAATTAAAACCACTCTCAGATATCATCTCACTCCAGTATGGCTAGCTAAGATCAAGAAATCAAAAGACAACAGAAGCTGGAGGGGTTGTGGGGAAAGAGGAACACTCACCCACTGCTGGTGGGAATGTAAACTTGTACAACCACTTTGGGAAACAGTGTGGAGAACCCTAAAAAGACTTGGAATGAGCCTAACACCTGACCCAGTCATAGCACTCCTGGGTATATACCCCAAAGATTCATCCTACTGCAAAGATACATGCACATCCACATCCATGATAATTGCAGCTCTCTTCACAATAGCAAAGATCTGGAATCAACCCAAATGCCCCTCAACAGACCAGTGGATGACAAAAATGTAGTACATCTACATAGTGGAGTACTACTCAGAGGTAAATATGGCAGCTCGAAGCCGTTATGCTGAGTGAAGTAACATAGTCCCAGAAAGACAGAGAATGGTTTCCCTCATTTGTGGATGCTAACACCAAATCCCCCAGATGAAAGGCAAGCTGAACAACATTATGGTTATATTTCTGTTTATCTGAAAGCAACTATGTTGTTATAATGTGAATTTCTCAACAGGCTCTACAATCCACCCACCAATTATTTTCAGACTCTGTAATTACTGTATATGGGTGGAGAGTATGTATCCATAGTTTAGAGTAATGTAAAATTAACAGAGGAAAATGCAAATTCCTAAACATAAAAAAAAGACTGAGAGAAAGATGCAGGACAGTTATGGCAGAATGCATGATCTGGGATGGGGTGGGGTGGGATGGGCGAAGGAAAAGGGGAATATGCCTGAACTGAATTGAAAAATGATGTATGAAATACATGAAACAGTGTAGTCTCCGCCCCGCCACTTCTGGTCCCGCCGCCAGGAGCTGGTGTGGCTGTGAGGGCTTGGTCTCTCGCCCCCACTGCCCATGGGGCCTGGTGTTGGGCCCAGGCCTGCCTTGCCTGACTTGCCTGCACAGGGTAAAGGTGGCAGTAATGCTAATGCTGGCAAGCAAACTGAAGTGAGATGATGGTCTTAAAGGGTCCCAGACATCAGCTTCCACATCTGACTCCACTTAGAGGGTTTCTGTCAGAGACAAGTTGCTTGTTAAAAAGGTTGCAGAACTTGCAGCTAATTTGCCTTGTACCTGTAAAGTGCATTTTCCTGACCCAAACAAGTTACATTGTTTTCAGCTAACTGTAAGCCTAGATGAGGGTTACTACCAAGGTGGAAAATTTCAGTTTGAAACCGAAGTTCGTGATGCATACAACATGGTGCCTCCGAAGGTGAAATGCTTGACTAAAATCTGGCACCCAACATCACAAAAGCAGGGGAAATATGTCTAAGTTTACTAAGTGAACATTCAATTGATGTCACTGGCTGGGCTCCCACTAAAACGTTAAAGGATGTTGTCTGGGGTTTAAACTCTTTACTGATCTTCTGAATTTTGATGACCCACTGAATATTGAGGCTGCAGAGCACCATTTGAGAGACAAGGAGGACTTCTGGAATAAAGTGGATGAGTACTTCAAATGCTATGCCAGATGATAAGAGGAGACAACTGCAGACCTGTGGACTGTGTCACAGTTGTCTCTATGTGAAACAGCACGAGGTAGTCCTCCTCCCCATCCTCATACTCCCTGTCAGCCCCTTGGGATTGTCCCAGTCCTGCAACCATGTTGTCCTGAAGAATACCATTCTCCTGGTTGCCCGCTATAGATGGTGAATGGAACACAATACAGCAAGAAAGTGTGTCTGGGCCTCGAAAGAGTTGTCTGCTTCCCTTAACATGTTTGTTCGAAACTCCAGTCTAGGTTGTTGGTGAAATTGCTCCGAAGTTGTGATGAACTCACCATTAGGCTAGCGCTTGCTTCCCTTTTCCCTAACAAAACCGCACAGGTGATGTACTGACATGTTCAGTGTGTCTGTCAGATTGGCAATAAGAAATCCTCTGTAAATGGTGATTGGATGGACATTCTCTTAGCTTCTTCTAGTGTTGACCCTGCCCAGATGTGAAGCTTCCCAGAATGCAGAGTCATTCACTGTAGATCTCACTGAAATGCATGTTTTATTTAATGTAAGTATATTTTGGAACAGATTTGTAATTTGTTCAATTTGATGCTTTATTTTTTTCTATTCTCATTTAGTTTGTATTTTCATTGTGTAGAGCTGACACAACACAAAGACGTGTCAAGCAGCTATTGAAGAGAATTCAAATTTCTTTAAAAAAAAAAGAAATACACGAAACATCAATAAAAAATATCTCAATAAATGCTAGATGTCACCATTGCATGATCATGAGGTTAGACATATGCCACCCAGGCAAATGTTGACCAAACCAGTGTTTCACTGAAGAGTCTATTAAATAGTTTGAGGACTAAGGCTTGGTGTAAAGAATTTCATGCTAGCATTTAAATAAAATTCTGCTTCACTTCTCTCTTCTCCTTAATCACTAACTACCTTGGGATACCCTTTCTCACCTAGCTATGGATGGACTCCTTCCTGGAGTCAAGAAGATGAATACTGGGCTGGAGAGATGGCCTAGCAGTTAAGAGTGCTGACTGCTCTTGCAGAGGACCCGGGTTCGATCCCCAGCACCCACATGGTGGCTGAGAACTGTCTGTAACTCCAATTCCAGGAGAACTCCAGTTCCAGGGGAATCTGACACCCTCTTCTGACCTCCGCGGCATTGCACTACATGGCGTACAAACCTACATGCAGACAGTACACTCATAAATAAATAAATAAATAAATAAATAAATAAATAAATAAATAAAATAATTTAAAAAGAAAATGAATACCATGGATACCCATAACCCTGGGCAAATGATCCAGCTTTCTAGTTTTCCCAATGAGAAAACAATACCTACATTTATGGACTATAGTGAGAATAAAAAGAGATAATTAATCTAGTCTAATAGGGACTTGATAATAGGTCCTTTTAAGACAGGACAAGGGGAGGGAAGAATAGAGGTGCTTCAACTACATTTTTATAGTTGGTTATTTATAGACAATGAATTTTTTTTAGTTCTTGAGGATCAAACCTAGAGCCTTATAAGCAAGTGCTCTACCACTGAGCCTTTCATATACAACTTTCAGAACAGAACAGCTTAAATGTAGTCACCTAACTACAGGTAGCCTATTTTTCTTTAATTTTGGTGCTAGAGATAGAATCCATGGTCTTGTGCCCACTAAGCACATGTTCTACCACTGAACGACATCCCAATCCCATGGGTGAACTCTATTATCTCCTAAACACACAGCATTGTTGGTTTTGGTGTTTCAGGCTTTCAGTATACATCAGAAAAGGAAGAACCTTTTTCTGATTTTACTTTAAAAATTTTTAAGTGTGTTTAAAAATTGCCTAGGAGTTGCAATACATGAAATTCACAGACATAATGTTGAGTGGGAAAGACAGCAACACAAAAGAGTACACACTATCTGAATTCCCTTCATAGGACACGCAGGAAAAGGCAAAACTTGATGGAACTAAGACACAAACAGTCACGGGACTTCTTTTGATGGGCTGCTGCCTGGGAAAGGAAATGAGAAAGGCTTTGGGGGTACTGGAAATGTTGTAAACCTTGATCTGAGTCACACTATGGGTGTGGCTGCATTTAAAATGTAGAGCACATTAGATTCATGTGCTTTCCTACATGTGTGCTAGACATCATTAAAAATGTCCCGGGAAGGTACTGCATTTACTACTGTGGTTACTACTAGGATTAGCTGATGGTGGGGATGAGAAAGATGAGAGTAGTATTGAGGCTTTCACATATGTCTGGTCATAGATGAAAGCCTTCATTTTGGTAATTACTTTTAATTTAGCAGGAAAGGCTTGATGTGGCAACAACAGTGTGATTCAGCTCCCTGCTTTCCCATAGCACTCTGTGAAATGAAGGCACAGCAGGTGGGATATATGTAATTATTTTCTTCATATATAAAGGGCTTATAAATAGTAATGCCAAGCTCAGTGCTGGCCATTTCCTGAGGAATTAATAGCCAGCTGGGGTTAATGGTCCTTGGTTCAACTTTAGACCATCAACTCTTCTTGCTGCTCATTAATTCCCAGAAAATGCCCTGTGCCTTGATGGTTATTGCTTAAATACATTAAAATCAAGTTAACAGGCTGACTTAATGTTTAGCTGTGATAATGTAAAACACAAGGAAGCACTCCCAGCAGACACATTCACTGTTGCATGTTTTTATTTAACTCATTTTCTTCTGTGTTTTTGAGCAGTGCAATGGAATGGGGCACATGGACATTTCTATAGATGTTGCTGATCTGTATGTTTCATACTCAAATCTCATCAAAAAGAACCTACACAGAAGCCTCCCTGAAAAATCTTTACAATGGGTTCATCCCATCAGTGAGCATTTTCTCTTTGAGTCCAAGAGAAACCATTTACTTACAAGAGAAAAGTAAGCTTATGAAAATGTGGGTTAAGTAAATGATCTGCTCTTTATGAATTTAGCACAAAGACATTTACAAAAGGAACAGTTTGTGGTTAGAACAGACCCAAGGGAGGCCTGAAAAATGGGGAGGAGTCCTTTAAAATGTTTTCCATGTGCCTTTTTGGGGAGTAGAAAGAACCCTTTCTAGAGCTCTCTGTTTATTGCTGCCTAATAGAGGCAAATCATCTTAAGATATTTCCAAACAATTCTTGGAATAGAGAACCACATACTTTTGGTGCTAGAGATAGTCTTGTGCCTGCTAAGTACATGCTCTACCACTGAACGACATCCCAGTCTCATGGGTGAACTTTATTGTCTCTGAAACACACAGCGTTGTTGTCTAACTTTTAAAAAATTCCTCTTCTCTTGAATTCAATAAATGGGCATTTGCTGCAAATATCTTATACTCAAGGTTGGAGAGAGAGAGACTATGAAGTCCTTATCATTTGAAGCTCATAAGCAAATGCAAGAAGTGGACAGACAGAACAAGGACACGGGGCAGACTGTGTTCATCATCTTAATGAAGGCAAATATCATTTGTTCCCAGAAAACAGATGAAGGCCTGAGGACTCAAAGTGCAGTTAACTGGTAGAGAACTTTCTTAACATGTGCAAGGGTCCTGGGTTCCATCTCCAGCACCAGTGCAGCCAAAAAGGGAAAAGAAAGGGGAAAAAAAAGATAGAAAGCTTACTGTGAACAGAAAAGGATTCAAAGGTCAACCAAATTACAGCATTCAAATCACTGGAACTAATACTTAATTTCAGTTGTGAATCAGGTACTCCCCACAAAAGGGCATGAGTAGATATACAAGGCCCATAAATAAAGGACACTTTTTTGGAAACCATTTTGAGAATGATACGAATCTCTCAAAGTAATTCTTTGAATAGTCTGGGATTAGGGAGGGTACAGAAGTTGTCAAAAAGTCAAATTCATTGACTCTTTCTGAGAAATAAAATCAGATTATTTTGAGGCAGAGCTTGGATATCTCATTTGAACCAAGTTTCCTGGTGAGTTTTCTCTGTGCTGAAGTTGGAAATTAATGAATTAGACTCTTTCAAATCAAAGGAATATAGACTTTGCTTTGTATAAGTTGAGAAGACTTAAACAACATAAATGATCACTACTGCCAACAAAGCACTTTGTCTAGAGAGGAATTAAATTAGACGGGCATTCAAACTGCCCACAAATACTTCATCGCTGGTTTTATGTTTTGAGAATTCTGTTTGGATTCTTGCAATCCAGGGACACTTTGAATGCACACTTAATAATTCTTGGTACAATAATGATGCACTCAATAATTTGCGGGCGTGGTAGTGCACGCCTTTAATCCCAGCACTCAGGAGGCAGAGGCGGGTGGATCTCTGTGAGTTCAAGGCCAGCCTGCTCTACAGAGCAAGCTCCAGGCCAGCTGAGACTAAAAGGGAGACTCCACCTCAAAAATACCAAAAAAAAAAAGAAGAAAAATGATAGGGTCTCAATATGTACCCTAGGCTGGTTTGAAATTGACTAAGTAGCTGAAGCTGGCCTTGACCTTGCCACCTCTCACCTCAGTCTCCTGAGTACTGGGATTATAGGTGTATATATGCCACAAAGACCTGCTCTTCAACACCTATGGCCAGTGGAAGAATGGGTAAATGAATGCACATAAATTCCTATTTCAGTGGCTAGCACTCTCCTTTCAAGGTGTTACCATGATTAAAACACACATCTAAAGTAGATAATAAATTGGAAATTATCTGAACTCCATAAGATTATCAAACACTAGGGGATGTATGCATGTGCCAAGTCCCCAGTTTGGATGACATTATTGGTAGAGGTAAGCTTGGTTGCTCCATATATAAAATGCAAGGAATTATCTTGCAACATCTATATCAGGAACACTGGGGAAAGTTACATATGGCAATAACGATAGATGTGAAATTTCAATGTCTACACAGGCAATTCAAAATCAAACTCTTGCTTTGGACTGAGTATTCCTTACCTGAGATGCTTTTTGAATTTTCACATTTTAAATTTTGGAATATTTTCATATACATGAGATATTTTGACACTAGAATCCAAGTCTAAACATGAAATTAATGTACAATGTGCTCTTTGTACACAGAACTTGAAAGCAATATCATACAGTATTTTAAAACAATTTTTGCATGAATATAGACTTTCATGGTGTGGAATTTTCCGCTCGTGGCATTGTGTTGGTGCTCAAAAAGTTTTGAATTTTGGATCATTTTAGATTTTAGATTTTCTTTTCTGTTTTGAGACAGGGTCTCCCTTTAGTCCCAGCTGGCCTGGAACTGACAGGGATTCACTTGCCTCTGCTGCCCGGGTGCTGGGATTAAAGGCGTGTGCCACCACACCTGGCTAGATTTTCAAATTAAGGTTCTCTCTCTCTCTCTCTCTCTCTCTCTCTCTCTCTCTCTCTCTCTCTTCCTTTTTCTATAAACTACATATGGTAATTATATATGCTTTTCCTACCTTCCAGGGTTAAGGAAAACATAAGTGAAAAAAAAATTTTTTTTTTTTGGTCTTTTCGAGACAGGGTCTCCTGTAGTCCCAGCTGTACTAGAACTCGCTCTGTAGACCAGGCTGGCCTTGAACTCACAAAGATCTGCCTGCCTCTGCCTCCCAAGTGCTAGGACAAAAGGCATGTGCCACCACACCCAGCTATAAGTGAAATTTTTACATGATATTATGTTGTATAAATACCAATACCAATACCAATTCATGTTATCACTTTGACCCTCTGTTGGTGAATATTCTTGTCCAGTTTTACTTGTGGACCTTTCCTCATGGAAAGGTCCACAAGTAAGCACTCCAAGAAGCCTGTAACATTCATTCCGGACTGTCTCTAGGATAAAATAAACTGATTTTTTTTACAGAAATTTGAGAAAAATACAAGAAGATAAATACTAAGTGAAGAATAATTTAAAAATATTTTACTTACAACTTTAATTTTTATGTGATGTGTATTGTCTGCATGTAAGTAGAGACTACCTGTCTTGTGTAGTGTCAAATTCCCTGGAACTGGAGTTATAGACGGTTGTTACCTATCATGTGGATGCTGGGAATTGAACTCAGGTTGCCTACAAGAGCAGCCAGTGTTCTTAACTGCTAAGCCATCTCTCCAGCCTTGTGAAAAAATAATTTTATTTTAATTTTTTTTCATTTTTTTTCTTTTTCATTTTTTTTTCATTGTCAGAAGGGTAATGTGCCAACGCATAACAAGGTTTGAGGGCGGCACATATCATGCAAAAGCGTGAGCACCCAATCATCACACTTATGAACCAAAAAAGGATCAATTTTTAAAGCCGTTTTTTAGACCCTTTGTGTATTTTTTTAGATAATCAACAATGAATGCATAACTTGCAGAGGTCTTCAGCAAAATGAAAAAGTGCTGTTTAGCTGGTGTAGTTCTCTCTTTTCCCTTTCCAGGTGGCTTTTTTCCCAGCTAGTCCAGTTATTTTCATCATATTCCCTTTTATCTTAAGTTCACATAACCCCTAGAACCTAAATCTAGGGCAAAAGAGGAGAGATTAGATCTAACACTATTGATTCATTGATGTGGGCTCTGTTGGTTTTGATTTTAGAAGGTCAATGCCCTATGGGCCAAATTCGTTCAAAGCACACACACATAATAATGATATAGTGCTTCCTGCCTTCAAAAATTCAGCCACCACTATTTAAATACAGTTAAATATCAGTGGGAAAATGTAACGTGTACTTTTAAAAAGTAAGTCTCTGTGTGGTTTAGAGTCATTCTATAATTATGTTTTAAATAAATGATGTCCTCTTAAAAACATATAATATTGTTGATAATTCAAATAAATGGCTCCCGTTCGATTTTTTAATATGTTACTAACTTACCATTCCTAAAAATTTAACCATAATTATAAAATCCCAAACGGAAATTAGATTATATTAGTAATATACAATGAAGCACTGTATTTCCATTATGCTTATTTAATAGCACTTTAATATCATAAAATTTCCTTTGAATATAAAATTATCATCTAGTTGTGTTGAGTGGTATGCAGGAAATAAGAAAAAAAATCCAAATAGGAGAATTGAGGAAATGTGACAATACTTTGGGGAAGAGGTTTTAAAAGTGGGTCTTTAAGTGTTTAAGCTATGGGCCCCAGCCCATAGCTCAGAGGTAGAGTGCTTGCCTAGCATGCACAAGGTTCTGAGTTCCATTCCCAGCACCACAAAAGTATATAAATATAAATAAGTATAAGAAAATATATTTTGCAATATGGGTGTGGGCCTGTAATCCCAAAACTTGGGAGATCTGAAAGGCAGGAGAATCATGGATTCAAGACACCCTGTGCCACACAGTGAGACCCTGCCCTCAACCCTCCAATATGTATATAACTGTATCTCCAGTTGCAGGGGATTTAATGCTCTCTTCTGACCTCTGTGGACATTGCCCAACACAGATGCACTTACATACATGCAGACAATACACTCATATACTTAAAATTAAAAAAAAATTTTAAATAAGTAATTCCAGTGAGAGAGAATAAAATCATTCTTCAATTTCCAGAATACTCAGCACAAAACTGATCACTCAAGACCATTACACTTATTGACTATCTAAATGCATTTTCATGTCACTTCTAACAAGCATAGAATTTTTTAGGATTTTTAGTATATAGAAAATGTCACCCACAGCTACCACCAATGACAGTTGTGCACATAGGTGTGGATGCCATTATGGAAATTGAAGATGAGTTTCTATTTTGAGTACTGGGTAGCCAGCAATCTTAATGGATAGGTATCTGAAATTGTTCTGGGCCCATATACATTTCGAAGCTCCACGTCTGCTACATGATCTTACTGACTTTCATGCCAATGATTTATTTGCCAAATTTCATTGAAGTTTCTTTGTCTCTTTAAGGTAGTTCCTTGAGTTCATGGTTCCTTTGATTCATGGGGGTAAAATGTAGATCACAGCATCTTACCCCAGAAGTTTGTAACCTAGAAGGGCTTCAGGCACCACCAACTCTAGGAAAATTTGCATGTCTGTGTTTGAGTCTGAGAAAAGGTTTGATTGCTTTCATCAGAATCTAAGAGATTCATAAAAAAAAAAAATCAGGGGTTTTCAGATACTAAAAGATGAAGCCAGTAGAAATAGAATGAGAAAAAAAATAAACTGAGGCAGGTAAAAAGAGAGAGAGGTATAAGAGAAACACAGGTGTAAAGGAAAGTAGAAGAGAGGAGAAGCAAGAGAAAGAGAGGAAGGGAGAACAAGATATTGGAAGCAAAGGAAATAGAGATCCGACAGAAAGGAAATGGAAGTGGAGAGAAAAAAACAAGGACCTGAAGTCATTTGCCATAGTGTGGGATACCAGGAAACATCCTCTCCTCTGTGCTAGTGTCTCCCAGCTTCTCTCTGGCCATTGCCCACAGCTCATCATCTTCCCTAGGTCTCTGACTATTGACTCTAGCATAGGTTTTTACTTAAGCAAAAGTCTCATAACAGTGAATTGAACAATGGTCTCAAAAGGCATCAGAAGGGTGAGGATTGTTCCAGTGCAATCAAAGAAGCTAAACTAAATGAACTGTCTTGCAAAGAAGCATGTGCTCTAATAAACTTGCTGTCTAGAACAAAAATGCACAATCAACTGAAGGTTTTTCACAGGGTATCAAAGGAAAAATGCCTTTATTTTAAAAATAAATTTAGAAAGGGTGGTTGTCCCAAGGTTACCCTAAGATAGTGATTAAAAAAAAACAGGCTTCAGGAAAAGTTTTCAAGTGGAATTTGAAAGACTAAAAGATTAGATTCTTTAGTCTTTCAAATCAAGTACACAGAAATCTCCAGTACAGTATAACATGGCATAGTGGAAACAGACTATTCAAAAGGACACCCTTTTTAAAACATTTTATTTATTATTTTTTATTATTTTATGTGTGTGAGTGTATTGCCTGCATGTATGTAAGTGTACCTGTGTTGTGCAAATGCCCACAGATATCAGAAAATGGCATTGGACCCCCTGGAAAAATGGAGTTATGGATGGTTGTTAGCTGCCATGTGGGTTCTGAGATTAGAACCCATGCTCTCTATAACAGCAGTCTGTGCTTTTAACCACTGAGCCATCATCTCTCCAGTCCCAGGACACCCTTTTTTTGATGTTTACCTTGGTTCCTACAAACACCTTTGCAGAAGCTCTGACCTACCCTCAGAAAACACAGCAATTTGGAGGAACTGTTTAATATCTGCCCATGAGACTCAATGGCTATTAAGCTATTCCAAATGGCCGTTATTTATAGGGTGAATATATGATTTATTACTCAAATTGGGAGGGTTTGGGGGAGTGAAAAGAGCTGTCACTAACAAATTAAGGGTAATCATACGTCTCAATTTGCCAGGAACAATGCCAATTTACAACTACTGCCCTAGTCACATTCCAACAACAGCAGCTACAAGTAGGGGGAGAAGAGAACTGGCATGAGGAAATTAGTCCCAATTTTAGGGCAAACTTTTTAAAAAGCATTTTAATACATAGAAGCTAAACCTATTTTATTAAGTAGTTGTCCCTTGGCTTAAGAAAGAAAAAACTTTATTTTTCCTTTTCTGATGAGTTCAAAAAGCCTTAGGTAGTAATCATGAAGTTAAAGTACTATAGCCACCAGAAGAGTCAGGGACAGAAATGAAGCACTGGAACAGTCTTTTGGATCTTGGTACCCTAATTAAAAAAAAAAAAACTACCTACCTACATATGTACATTACAATCTCTCATTCATTCTGACTTATTCTCAAACTGACAGGAGGATAAGATATGCATGCATGAATGTATATATGACTGTATGTATGCATGCATGCATGCATTTAGACAGGGCCTCATGTATCTCAGGCTATCCTTGAATTCACTATTTAGTGGAGGATGACCTTGAATGTTTTTATCCTCCTGCTTCCACCTCTTGAGTGCTGGGATTACAGGCATGCACCTTCAACTGATGTGCTCAGAATTGAACCTTGGGTTTTGTGCAAACTAGGCAAGCATACCAACTAAGCTACATCCCCAGCTCCATAGAATGGATTTGTTAGTTGGTAGGTGAAAGTAGAGTGTCCTTCAAGAATATCTCCTGAAATTGGGTACCACTCACTGCTTATTTTAAGGCTAATCCTTCTGTGATGGTTAACTTTATGTGTCAACTTGTCTAGGCCATGGTATGCTTAGATGCTTGATCAAGCATTATTCAGGGTTTATCTATGAGAGAGTTTTAAAAAGAGAGTAAAACTTAAATCAGAAGCACAAAGTAAATGGTCCTCCCTAGTGTTCATGGGTGGTATTCTGACAAATGAAGACCTGAATTTAACAGTATTACCATTGTCTCTTCTGGTTCTCAAACCTTGAAACTCAAACTAGAGCCATATCATTGGCTCTCTTTGGTCTGCAGCTTGCTCACTGCACAATGTAACACTTCTTAACTCCCATAATTACTTTAGTTAGTCCCTTATAATATCTATACATCTGTCTGCTGTATTTATATCCATCTCCTTTTAGCATTGTTTTTCTGTGGAACCATGACTAATAGATTTATTTATGGGGTGTCTGGGTTTAACAGAGCTTTAAGATACAGCAAACAATCGTTCTGTTAAGAAAATGCCTCACAGTGCATAACCCATAGAAAATGGTCATAAGAGGCATTTGGCCTGGCTTAGATGCAGTAACAGCTATAAAATATGAATCAGGCTGCACCCAAACTAATGGGTTCCCTGGCTTTCAAGCTGCTTCTCTGTCTAGGGTATTTGAGAGCCCTCTGTTCTTTTATACTCCTAAAAGTTCCATCACCTACCCAGCATTCTACATGTTTGGAGTCCAAAGTCCAGGAAGAAACTCAGGGTCAAGGTTAGATTTTCAACTCTAAAGTTGGAGGAGACCACAATAATGAAGAGGGGCCAACTTAAAATACTTAAGCATGTCAGAGAAAAAAACAACCCATGAAACAAACAAGGATGTTGTTGAGAGTTAATCTAGTGTTGTATGACTTTTTCTGGGGAGTCTATTTCTAAGTGATACATCAAGTTCAGCTTGCTGATGATTTCACCCATGTCCAGATTTGTGATCAGTGGGTTTACTGGGGTTACTTACAAGAGCATAAGTGCCTCTCTGCCAGCAGCATTCCTAAAAATTTCACCACACTTTAGGCAAGGACCAATCAAAACAGTACCACAACTTGTAGGCAGCTCTACCGAAGAATCTCTTCTCTCCCAACAATTGTTTACTAGTTATATAACCTCAGAGAGAAGCCTTAGGAGTCTTGTGAGTTTTTTTTCATGAGCCTCTCTCCTCCCTTCGGGAGTAGATGTTTCAATTCAAAGGAAGCAGCTATACAACACATAGTAAATAAGGGATCAATCCAAATGGGAAGAGATGGAGAGAAGACAACATCCTCCAATTTAATGCACTTAGTTTGTAATATTTTGGACCCAGTTGGTCATGCTTCTCTTGGGTCCAGGCAGATCTTCACAATACTTGGATCTTAATGGATACCTTAAGTGCATTGGACATTGATCATTCTTACACGAATAAAATTTTGCATCAGTTGGACAAATCTCCCTAATTTCTAGAAATCAAGGTCCATAATTATTAGCCCTTTATTTTAAAGTTAAAAGCATTTATTTTTCTTCTCTGACTCTTGTTCATTTCTGAGGTTAAAAAGGCAACTGTAAACTCTGTCTGATAAATTTTCCATTCATTCTCCTCCTCTCCTTCAATATGCCAATCAAGCTGTCAGCTTGCTTTCTCTGCAGACTCATAACACTTCACCTTCATTCTCATTAACTGATTTTCCTTTTGTTTCACATGAAGAAAACTCATCTCAACACTTAAAACCCTGGGAGTTACAATTTAGAACTTCTTCAGCTGTCTTTCAGAGTTTTAGCTCCCACTGCGTGTTCTTTATTTTCTGCCTTTCAGAGGAAAAAAAAATCCTCTTTCAACCACCTCCTTTCATTGACCCCCATCTTCCAAAATGGGGTAAGATTTATACTTATATTGTAAGTGTGGGTCAACCTTAGCAAATTTCAAAATGGAGTCAAACTTTATTCATTTAGGCTCTATTTGGATTTTTGTGAAACTGAAGATAAAGCAAGGGCCACAATTTGTTTATCTGTACTCTCTCCTCATTAAGGAAATAACTATCCTAAATATTTTATGCACAAATGTTTGAAGATGTAATTTGTGTAGTAGATTAGTATTGAGCCCACATGGTCCTAGAGTAGAACTGTCCTTAGAAATAAGCAGATTGTCGCAGGGCGTGGTGGCGCACGCCTTTAATCCTAGCACTTGGGAGGCAGAGGTAGGCGGATCTTTGTGAGTTCAAGGCCAGCCTGGTCTACAGAGTGAGTTCCAGGACAGCTGGGGCTACAGGGAGACCCTGTCTCGAAAAGACCAAACAAACAAACAAACAAACAAACAAATAAACAAACAAAAAAGAAGTAAGCAGATTGTATACAAACCTTAGTCCGGAAGTACTCATAAATGCAGATGACCTTTGCTAGTGGACTTGATGAGATTACTATAAGTCAATGTAATTACTTGATTGCTCAACAAAAAACTATACTTCTAAAATATACAACTTTAGGTTGGCATTAAGGATGCAATGTTGGTATCCTGGCTCCACCATTAGAACTTCTCGTGTGATCTTGGTACAATTAATTCTTGGAGCCTCAATTTCTTAACTATAAGACATAGGAAAATACAGTAAACACCTCGTAAAGTTGTCTTGAACAGTGATTGAAATGAAGCATGCCAGCCGGGCGTGGTGGCGCACGCCTTTAGTCCTAGCACTTGGGAGGCAGAGGCAGGCGGATCTTTGTAAGTTCAAGGCCAGCCTGGTCTACAGAGTGAGTTCCAGGACAGCTGGGGCTACAGGGAGACCCTGTCTCGAAAAGACCAAACAAACAAACAAACAAACAAACAAATAAACAAACAAAAAAGAAGTAAGCAGATTGTATACAAACCTTAGTCCGGAAGTACTCATAAATGCAGATGACCTTTGCTAGTGGACTTGATGAGATTACTATAAGTCAATGTAATTACTTGATTGCTCAACAAAAAACTATACTTCTAAAATATACAACTTTAGGTTGGCATTAAGGATGCAATGTTGGTATCCTGGCTCCACCATTAGAACTTCTCGTGTGATCTTGGTACAATTAATTCTTGGAGCCTCAATTTCTTAACTATAAGACATAGGAAAATACAGTAAACACCTCGTAAAGTTGTCTTGAACAGTGATTGAAATGAAGAATGCCAGCCGGGCGTGGTGGCGCACGCCTTTAGTCCTAGCACTTGGGAGGCAGAGGCAGGCGGATCTTTGTAAGTTCAAGGCCAGCCTGGTCTACAGAGTGAGTTCCAGGACAGCTGGGGCTACAGGGAGACCCTGTCTCGAAAAAGACAAAAAAAAAAAAAAAAGGAATGAAGCATGCCAAATACATCATAGCACATTGCCAGAAAGGTGGCATTTACTTTTGGGCAGCTGACAAAGTCTGGTTTCCCAGAAGCTGATCCTGGAAAAGAATTTGTATAGAAGTTGTCCATCCAACAGAAAAATCCCAGCAAAGACTGGGAAGAGAGTGTGGAAGCAAGACAAGGAAGTGAAACAAGGCAATTTCGGGCGTGGAATCAAGTACGTTTTCAAGGTGGGCAACTGGGGCTCTGACCCACTGAAGACCTTGGTAAACTGCACAACGCATGTCTCAGGGCTATGTTCACACTCCCTGCCAAGCAACATGGGAAATAGGGTACTTTTGTTCAATTCATTTTAACTACAATTTATTTATTTATTTGTTTGTTTATTTATTTACTTATGTGTATCTGTCCGTATATGAGTGTGTGGGAGAGTGCAGGTTTGCACATGCTGCACTGGGTGTGTAGAAGTAATAAGACAACTTTAGGGGGGGTTGGAGAGATGGCTCAGTGGTTAAGAGCACTGACTACTCTTGCAGAGAACCTGGATTCGATTCCCAGCACCCACATGGCGGCTAGAACTGTCTTTAATTCCAGTTCCAAGGAAATCCAATGCCCTCTTCTGACCTCTGCAGCATTCAGGACACAGCTGCACCAACCTACATGTAGACAGTACACTCATACACATAAAAAACAATAAATTTACAAAAAGACAACTTTTGGGACACAGATTACACCTTCTAACTTGTTGAGGCAGGATCTCATCCTACTCCTGCACTGTATACTCCAAGTTAGCTGACTGGTGAAGTTTCCAGGCTATTTCTCCTGTCTTCACTTCCCATCTCACCATAGGACTGTGGAGATTGTGGATGTGGATGTATTCCACCACGTCTGGTTTTATACATGAGTTCCTGGAGTTGAACTCAAGATTTCAGGTTTGTGTAGCTATAGCTTTTAGCTGCTAAGCTATCTCCTCTGCCCTATCATTCAACATCTTAGTTGTATTTATTTATTTATTTATTTATTTATTTATTTATTTATTTATTTATTTATTTATCTATTTATGTTGAAGGGTGGGAGGGGAGAATTTGTGGACGTCAGTAGACAACTTCAGGAAGGTGGTTCATTCCTCATGCCATGTGGCCACCAAACTCGGGTTGTCAGGCTTAGTAGAAAGAGCCTTTACCCACCGAGCCATCTTACTAATCCTGTTGTTCAATTCTTTTTTAAATTTTTTGGTTATTTATTATATTTTTATATTTATTATATTTTTATATGTATGAGTGTACTGTCTGCATGTGGGTTGGTACACCCATGTCGTGCAATGCCACAGAAGCCAGAAGAGGGTGTTGGATTACCCTGGAAGTGGAGTTAAAGACAGTTCTTAACCCGTGTGGGTGCTGGGAATTGAACCTGGGTCCTCTGCAAGAGCAGTCGGAGCTCTTAACCACTGAGCCATCTTTCCAGCCCCATTGTTCAATTCTTAATGAATGTTCGAGGAGTACTGCCGAGGATGACTTGGCTGTTGTAGACCTTCCATTTTAATTTGATTCTAGTAAAGCATCTCGGTGGTCTAATCAGTTGGGTCCTCCCAGTGACACTGTGGTCAGTCACAGGCACCCATGCCAGTGGATGCAGATTCAGGGTAACAGGCCTAGACAGTAGAACCAAGAATCAACTGTTCAGGACACCCAAGTTTGTACCCAGGTTGTTGTCAGGAGTGTATGTCAGATTTGCGGGGCAAGTCAAGGCCAGAGTAGGGAAGTGAGGAGGACAATGTAGGAGTCAAAGAGTGGGTCAAGGCAGGTAGGTCAAAGGAATCTAGGAAGGAAAAGGGGGTTGGAAAAAGAATAGCCCAGAAAACGAATAAGAAAAATAATAATTTTGTATGTCATATGTCATAAATCTTCAAAACTTCAGGAGACCAGTTTCTGTGGCAAATTCAACCTGCATTTCATTCAAAATCAGCTCAAATGTGACTCTCAAAGAACCTTTCTTGCCCAATGCCTCTTCTCCTTTCCTTATTGTTTTGCCCCTCAGTCTCCTCTGAAGCACTTACTTTGATATTTTGATTGCAATGACATGATTAGCTGGGTCATTAGGCATTTGACAGCTACCTTCCTGAGAGGTCTGTCACCTTCCCCTCCCAATCCAAGGACCTTGATTGCTTAGGTCAGGCCCTGAGTAATAATTTGTGGAATGAAAGAGCAGTCACTGCTGTGTAAGGTTTGTTAAATACCATGTAGGCCAATAAATATTAGTCAAAGAAATGCACAGATAGCCTCTCCTGGGTGATTTCCCTAGTGATCTTCAGCAAGGTTTCTATGCAACTCCCTCTAAAGAGGGCATGGGCCCAGGCCCCCCTGTTGCTGGGCAGTGCAAAGTTCCTTTCTCAGCAACATCTTTAGCCTGGCAGCTGCTCAGGAAGTCCCCTTGGTTGGTGAATGTAATGAAGGACTTAAATTCTAGTCACTGGCTGAAGCCTGGCTTTCTTCTCAGGAGTAGGTCACAGTTCCCACAAGAGGCTTGCCTCAAGTGAGCACAGTCCATTCAGGAAGGGTCTTTGAGCCTGGCACTTTCCTGTCCCGCAGTGTTGTTCAATCATAGGTATCTAAAGATGTTGACCATAAATTCAAACTATCTTCCCTCTCTCTTGGGGTGGGAGGAACACTTGTGTAAATGTTCTAAGGGCATCTTGAGAATCCCATACTGCCAAGTTATTTGTGCAGATTAAACTCTAGCACTAACCTTGGGGGAATATTCATTTATTCAGTGTGTGTGAGAGAGAGACTATGGAATCTCTTGGCTTTTCTATAGGCAACACTTGCCTGGTTGGGATAGTCAAACTTTTCAGATCCTATACTTTAGTTAAATAACATCAGTCCCCTTAGCAATTAGGTTCAAATTTCAGTCACCGTGATATGCTAACTCTGATTAATTGTATAAAATGAGGAATTGGTGGTAGCCCTTCGGACCACAAAGCAACACCTTAAAAACAGATGAGCATCACAAGCAGTTGCTAATCACACCACTTCTTTCTGGTGCCTGTCAGTGACTGGTCACTGCATCTTTTATTCACCTCATGCTTGGGCAACAATATTGTACTTGTGGTGCCTTCTTGTCTCTTAGTGGCAAATCCATGTGACATTATGCAAAAATTATGATAAACAGAAATTGTAGAGAGATAACATTGAAGAAAAGTGGGAACACTGGAAGTTAAGTTCACAGGAACCAAAGTGAGGAAACTGATGACAGAATATTGTAGGAGAAATAGCTGACATTGGGAATATTGATCCTATCTTCATTCTTTAGGGACTTAGTAAAGGGGAAGTGCAGCGAACTTATATATGAGGAAAAGTGATCATGATAAAAGAAAAATGTCTCCAAGGAAGTGATGCCTACAAAGAAACATTAAAGAATATATTTTTTACAATACTGGAAGAGCAAGGAGCAAATATTGGAGGCCCATTTAGACCTAGAAAGCAGTGTAACAGTTTGCTAGAGGACAGAGAAGGTGATTGCTCCATATGGTAGATTACATAAGAAGGTATCCAACAGTGTCTGAACAATTTGATAAGTCTCTTTTGTTTGTTTCTTTTGTTTTGTTTTGCTTGTGGTGGGGTCTTGATTGGCCTCGATCCACTTACCTACATCACCTGAATGATAGGATTACATGTGTGCACCGCTCTGCTTGCCTAACTATTGATAAGTTTTTAAAAAGAAAATTAACACTTTAATTTCCAATGTGTCTAATATTTAAAGTTACACTATATGAAATAAATATTTAATGTTAGCATTTTTCTACCTTCTATACATTTACAGCTGAAAGGAAAAGGAATCTGGTTTTGAAAGCAGTTTCTAAGGGTTACAGAACAATTATAATTTCTCACACTGGTTTTTAAGATTGTTTTGTACTATCTGAAATTAGTTACAGTGAAACACAATCAGGTATTTTAACAAGCCCACTGGTGTCCTGACAGTGTCAATAAGTCTTTTGAGACAGGGTCTCCTTTTAGTCCCAGCTGGCCTGGACCTCACTATGTAAACCAGGCTGGCCTTGAACTCACAGAGATCCGCCTGCCTCTTCTGGGATTAAAAGCATGTACCACCACACCTGGCAGGACTTATATTTTTAGAGCAGGACAGCGTATTTAAACATTGGGTTCTTCTAGAAAAAATAAATTTACTCAAAATTTCACCTGCTTCCAACAAGACATTTAGTAGTTCACTGTTTTCATTTTGTTTTTGAGCACTGAGGACTCAGACATGCTAGGCAGGTGTGTCATCACTGAGTTACACCTCCAGTCCACATCCTCTCAATCTTTATTTATTTTATTTTAAATTTGTTTTATTTTATTTTATTTTATGTATGTAAGTGTTTTATCTGCATGTACAGAAGTATACCTGTGCACACAATACCCTTTGAGGCCAGATGAGGGTGTCAGATTCCCCCTGAATAGCAGTTGTTAGCTGACATATGGGTGCTGGGGAGTCCTTTGGTTTTGTTTCACTGGATACCAATCAAGCCAAAGGGGAACGGCCTATGTCATGCCCCCTCCAATCTTTAATGCCAATGTTTAATGATCAGGTATCTCCAAAACTTCTTTTTCTTAGCCATGCTGAGACTATAGTTTTGGGGTTGTTAAATGGGTTTATATGTTGGTAAAAGCAGCCACAACAATTTTATTTCTTCTAAGATACAGTAGAATGATAGCTATTGCCATTGAATTCACCAAGATGGCTGGTTATAAACAGAGTGATGTGGAGAATAGCAGGAACTGGGGAACAAGGACAGAGATGGCTTTGGAGACAACATATTGGTGTGCCCCTTTGTGGGGTATTTTATATTGGTGTGCCCCTTCGTGGGGTATTTTATATTGGTGTGCCCCTTTGTGGGGTATTTTATATTGCACGCACTCTATTTTTTCTCTTGAGTCACTTTTTAATAAAAAAAATGTATTTTTAGCTTTCCATAAATGAGAAGACAGGTCAAATTAAGGCCTGTGGATAAAAAGGAACAAAACGAGTTCTCAGTTCCATTTTGTTGTATGATAAGCATCCAGGTACTTGATTACCAAATACCAGAGTCTTTGTCTCCATTTTAGACACTGGAATTAGTTCATAAGTGGAAAAATTCAAAATAGTTTAGTGATCAGAGTTTAGTTAGGAAGGAATATTAAATTCTGCATTTCATTTTTGAACCATTTGTTCTGTAATACATTTTGGGTAAAATTAACTTGGTTGATGATTTTTTTTCTCCGCTCCCCCCCAGCTCTTACAATTGGCTTAGGTTTAAATTTGATTAGGGTAAAGAAAGATAACATCATGTACTTTGCAGGTAAATGGATGAAGCTAGAAGACATCATGCTAAATGAAGTAACACAGTCCCAGAAATACAAACGACAAATGGCATCACTCATCTGTGGATCCTAGCGCCAATCACCCAACTGCATGGCAAACTGAGCAACGTCAATGCGATCCGAAAACAACTGTGCTCCCATACTGTGAATCCCCCCAAAATAAATAAACAAATAAATAAATACATAAATAAATAAATAATAAAAATAAATTTGGTTATAGTAAGATAGAATCTACATTTTCTTTTTCTTTTTTCCCCATCCTGGAGACCAGACCTTTACTCTCTTTTCTACTCTCTGATCCATCCCGGAGATGGGTCCTTTACTCTCTTATCCATCCTGGAGGTGGGTCCTTTACTCTCTTATCCATCCTGGAGGTGGGTCTTTTACTCTCTTATCCATCCTGGAGGCGGATCCTTTGCTGTCTGCACGCACTCTTTAATTCTTCTGATAAGACATCACTGAACTCTAAATATAAATAACATGAAACATGTTATAAACTGAATTGTAACCATTGCTTCCATTTGGCTTATATGCTTCTAGTCTTCGTATTTTAAGTTTTTGAACAGGATCTCATGGCTTCACACTTCCTATGTAGCCAAGGATAACTTTGAACTTCTAATCCTACCATCTTTACTTCCTGAGTGTTAGAACTACAGATATGTACCATCATGGCTGGTTTATGTGGTGCTAGGGATCTAACCCAGGGCCTCCTACATAGTAAGCAAGCCCTCTACTAACTAAGCTACATCCCTGGATCCTATTCCGTTGTTTTTTTTTTGAGATAGGGTCTTACTACATAAGTCTGGCTGCTCTAGAACTCTCTATGTAGACCAAGCTGGCCTCAAACTCACAGAGATCCAGCTGCCTCTATGCCCCAAATGCTGGGATTAAAGTTGTGTGCTACCACTTCCAGCTCCTCCAATCTTTTTTATTTAATATTCATTGAAGATTTGTGATTAAATACACATAACATACAAGTTACCTTCTTAAAGTGCTATCCACCCAACCCCACTTAATAATTTTTTTTGGTCTTTGAGATAGGGTCTCCCTGTAGCTCCAGTTTGTCCTGAAATTCACTATGTAGACCACACTGGCCTTGAACTTGGAGATCCATCTGCCTGCCTTCCAAGTGGTGGGTTCCCACTTAATAATTTTTAAAAGCACAGTTCAAGAAACCAGAAACCAGGCACAGTAGCACATCCCTAAAATTCTAGCACTGGGGTAGTAATGGCAGGAGTATCAGTAGTTCAAGATTAGCCTCAGCTACAGTAGGTGGCCAGCTTAGGATATATGAGACCTTGTCTCAAAACAAAGTATAATTCAATAGGGCTTCGTATGTTCACATTATTAGCCGACCAATCTCAGAACTTTATTTTTCAATATTGAAACTCCATACCCAATTAAACAATGTCTTTATTATTTATTTGTTTATTTATTTATTTTTAATTATGTATACATGTGTGTCTATATGTAGATACGTGCATGTGAGTGGGCATACCTTTGTAAGCCAGAGACATTGGATACCCCAGGAACTGGAGTTACAAGCACCTGTGAGCCACCCAATGTGGTTGCTGAGAATTGAACTCAGGTCCTCTGGAAAAGCAGTATGTGCTCTATTTGAATTGCTTGAGCCATCTCTCTAATCCTAAGCAATAAGTCTTCATTCCTTCTTCCTTGTGCTTCTTCAACTACTTTCCTGTTTTCATTTACAAAGTAGGGATAATACTCTAAAATGAAAGTCGGGAGATTTAAAGGAGATAATTTTTATGGTTTGGATGGATGCTGTGTCATTTTGAAATCCTAACTCTCAATGGGAAGATAAATAGGGGTTGGACTTTTGTGAGATAATTAAGACATGAAAGGGATTTGTTCTTTGTAACGGAGACTCCCCCCGACCCCCCTCCAGACCTCTTACTCTCTTTCTGTTATGTGCAGATAAAAGGATGGGTTGGCAGTCTGTAACCCAGAAAAGGACCCTAGGAGAATTCCAGCCATGCTGGTACTCTGACACTAGATTTCTAGTCTTTAGCACTTTAAGGAGGAAATTTCTGTTGTGTATTAAGTCTCCAGTGTATGCTACTTTGCTATATATAGTACCCCAAACTAAGGTAATCATGTATGTAAATTACTTGTTCTATACCATTAAGTGCTCAACAAGTTAGACGGTACTATTATTCATGATTTTGTCCTATGATTTTTTATGAAAACACAAGGAATTGGGAGAAGTGAAATTGAATTCATATGAATACAAATGCAGCCTATAATTAAAGAAATGAAGAAAAAAGAGATTTTTCACAAACTATGAAAGGGGAGAACAAATACCTTATCGACAATGTGCCTCCCCACTGCAGTACTTCCAGCCACCTTGCAGTAATGCTGTCTAATAACTTCTGCTGGCCCAAAGCTCCTTTGTCTTGTTTGGTAGCCACATTTTAATCTGTAATTTTCGCTTGACACTGTGGGCAAATGGGTCATGAGATCTGAGCAATTTTCCATATGTTTTAATGTAGAGGTGATACTCACAGAAGGTTCGTATTTATTTTAATGTAAAGTTTGCTATATAAAAGATCAATTAGTTCTTAACATTTATCAATCAAGTCATTTCATAAAAAAATCCATATTTTAGGTTTTGTACACTTGGAATATCTCCTGAGAAGTGGTCTACATTTTACGGGGACAATTGGATGAACTGTGGAAATGGTCCCATGTTGGCCCTGTTACTCTTTGAGAAGATGGACTGTGAGGTTAATGAACAACTTATTTTTCATATATCAAACAAACCCATACTCCCGACATAAGCTCACTTCCATTAACCATCCAATATAAGGCACATTGGCCCTTTGCTAGGCAACTTGATATCTCTGGCTGCAGATGTGTCCGTAGATTATGTTCTCCCCAGGTAGCAGATTCAATACCTGTGAAAGGCCTGTGGTTTTACTCCACTTCTAAGTTAGCAATTAGCTTAGTGCAGTTAAAGACAAAGGGTAGACTTCATTTCTTGAAGCAGCTGTAGTAGCCAGAACATCAGCACTTGTACTATTTTTCTAAGTTTGTTCTCACAGAATAATTAGAAAAGGGGACCAGATAACACCTGCATATGAGGGAGCTGCATTATAGGAGAAGCACCCCGAGCGTAGAAAACTCAAAGCTTTAAAAATTGGCCATGTGTCTCTGCTCATAACTGACGCTTGCTCTAGAGCAAAGGCATTACCTTTATTATGAGACAACCAGCAAATAGACCCCCTTCTCTAAAGGGAGATGTTATTTTTATTGAAGTATTGAAGACTATTGTCATGCAAAAATCCTAGAAAAATTATTCTAGTAGAAAGGTAGTTGGTGCCTTTATTTGAAGCACAGAGAGAGAGAGAGAGAGAGAGAGAGAGAGAGAACCAGAGTTGTCTCTCAACTGCACCCCATGTCATTCAGTCAAACTTTATGTCACTTTAAAACAAGTTCTCATTAACTAAAAAGTAAAAACAAACCCAATTCTTTACTCTCACAGTTCATTTCTGGCACCAAGTATATGGAGAGTTTCCCACCAACAGTCGATTCTCCCACTCTCTGGACACCAGTGAAGTTTCATCAACTGATTTTTGAAACCTAACTATCTACAGTTAGTGTAGACCTGACAAGTTAAGGGTTCATTCCATGACTAGCCCCATTTCAGAAGCCAATTACAAACAATGAGTCACCAGGTTAGCTACAATTCTGTCCAACTTGGTTACATACCAGAGTTTTCCCAGGCTTAAGAATTTGCTTTTATAGCTCACAGAAATAAGGAGACCATTTATATTTTCTGTTTTATTGTCAGTGATATGATAGAGTATACAGATGAACAGCCAGAGAAAAAGATACATGAGTGAGATCTAGAAGGGCACCTGAGCACAGGAGCTGCTGTTGTGGGGGAGATGGGGTGTGCTACCCACCTGGCATGTGGAGATGTTCCCCAACCTTGGAAGTCTTGGAACTCTGCGCTTTGGGAATTTTTATGGCGATTTTATCATCATGTATATGTGACCAATTATCAACTCAATCTCCACTCCCTTATCCCTTCTTGTAGAATGAGAAGATGCTGTCTGAAAGTTCTAAGCTTCTAATTATGGCCTGGTTTTTCTTTTTTTTTTTTTTNGCATGCAGGTCTGTGCACCCGTGTCGTGCAATGCCGCGGAGGTCAGAAGAGGGTCTCGGATTCCCCTGGAACTGGAGTTCTCCTGGAATTGGAGTTACAGACGGTTCTTAGCCGCCATGTGGGTGCTGGGGATCGAACCCGGGTCCTCTGCAAGAGCGTCGGTGCTCTTAACCGCTAGGCTATCTCTCCAGCCCCAATGGCCTGGTTTTTCAGGTGACCAGTCACTCACCCATGAGCCCACCAAAAATCAGCTCAGGAGAACAAAAGATACTCCTGCCGCTCAGGAAATTCTAAGGGATTTAAGAGCTCTGAGTTAAAAGCCAGTCAGAGACCAAATATCGGAACAAAAGACCTACTTAGCAGGAAATTAAAAGGTTCTTAGGAGCTCTGTGCCAGGAACTGGGAACAAAGACCATGACGAGAAAATCTTATTGTTTCACATTATTACAATCTTCAACCTTACTCTGTGAGGCAATGAAATATTGGTATCCAAAGGAACACAAACCAAGAACAATATGTATGAAGTCTGCTGAGTATTCATTCACTCATCAGCAAATATTTTGTCCACATCTTACCTCCTTTGTTGAAAACAAAAATTTTAGGAGGCTAGAAAGATGTCCCAGTGGTTAAGAGCACTGGCTGTTTTTGCAGAAGACCCAGGTTCGATTCCCAGCACCTACATGGTAGCTAAGAACCATCTCTAACACCATCCAGGGGATCCAACACACCCTTTTCTGTCCTTCATGGGCACTGTATGACACGGGCATACTTACATGCAGGGACAACACTCATACACATAAAATAAACATAACTTTTAAAAAAGAAAATACAAATTTTAAAAGTACCCACTGTAAGGTTATGGCGCGTTCCCCCCGGAATGAAAAGCCACGAGGTCTAAGCTCTTCGGAGCACAGTTTAATTCAGGGTAGCCGGGGCTAGGCTCAAGGGAGAGAGAAAGCCGAGCCAAGCACAGAATGGCGTCTGGCTTGGGAATTTAAGGGAGAAGATGGGAGCCGGATTCAGTGGGAGTGGGGGTGGGTAGCACACTCTGCAGGAGTCTGGAGTCTGGCTTCCAAAAAGGCGGAAGATTTGATGGCTTTAGCATAGCTAAAAGCTGGCCTGGTAGGGCAGGATCCTGGGCACCACCGGTCTTAGGTGTCTCTGCATTTCAATGCCTCTGGAAGTCATCCTGACACCCACTCCTCCCCCTTCCCTCCCTAAGGCTCTATCTATAAATGCTCTCTGATTTACAATGGGGTTACATCCTAATAACTCATTGTAGGTTGAATGAGTTATTAGGATGTAACCCCATTCCCCCACTCCTGCCTTAGATTAAGAGGCACAGCAAACTCTATTGTTTCCTCTCAGGACCACATGGCTGATGGGGAACCTTGTCCTTGCTGCTGTTTCTCTTGGCATGACAGGATTCAACCCAGAAGTTCCAAATTCAACATCCGACATACACTTTCTACTGAATGTGTGTGGTTTGTGCATCATTGTAAAGTCCAAAAATTGCAAGTAGGTAGCCATCTGTAGTTTGTGAGTTAGGCAAGGAAATGAACAATTACAATGTACTGAAATAAATGCTCCCCATAAGTGGCCAGTGCATGTGTGTAGTGAGATGAAAAGTTGGCTCCCAAAGCCATGAAAGGCCCTCAAAAAAGAATGGCTATTCTTTTTGTAGAGGAGCCTAGTTTAGTTCCTAGCCCCAATGTCAGGGAATTCACAACTGCCCCTAATGTCAATTCCAGAGGCTTTGACTTCCTCTTTGGACCTCCGTGAGCACTTATACTTACAGGCACACGTCCGCATACATATACACATAATTTAAAAATCAAATATTTAATAAAAAGAATAAAGAATATGAGTAAGACAGAATGGGAAGCAGGAGGTTGAGCTTAGGGTATCAGAGAAGGGAGTGACTAAAAGAAATGGAGAGGTGAGCCTCTACTGGTGGATCATGCTGAGAAACTCAACAGAAACTTGAGAGAATGTGAAAGTAATCCTGGAGACAGAGAGACCCATTAAGAGGTGTTTGCAAGAGACTGAGGGGTGCAGCTTAGCAGTAGAGCATCTGCTCAGCATGCACAGGGCCCTGGGTTCCAATTCTAACACTGAAAACAAAAGAAATTGCAAGTCTAGGCATGAGTTCAAAGTAAGAAAGTCCTAATAGAGATGGAGGGAAGGGGATCCAGATGAATAATACTGAGGAGATAGAATTGATCAGGTTTAGTAGTTCTGAGCCCATGAGAGGAGGATCATGGTCTGGTTTTAGATTTGGCAAGTAGGTAACTGGTGATGGTCTTAACTGAATTACTGAACATAGAAAGAGGGAGAAGCTTGACATAAATAGAAAATTTACATTAAAACATTTGAATTGGAGGTACCCAGAATTCAAGTGGAGATTTCCAGTAGGTATTAAATATACAAGAATCTTAGGCCATTTCAATCCATGACATTATTTTTTAATTGTTAGCATCACATTAATATTCTTTGTAATTTAAAATTTAATTAGTTTAACATATTATATGCAAATCAATAATTATCAAACAATTATTGTCTATAGGCACAATGTAATGCTTCATAGATGGTAGGGAAAAGTACAGCTAGAAGAGTTGGGTGGGCATCCATTAAGCAGGCAGGTCCTCGGGCTAAATACAAAACCAGACTACTTATCAGGGTACTCTCTTTACACTCAAGAAAATCTTTTAAAGAAAGGAAATAATACTTCATTTTAAGTCAAAGTGTCATTTCCACTGTAATTGCAATTGATATATTGCTAATGTACCAAGACAATTTGTGATTTAAGAAGAAAGCTCAGAAGTTCACTCTATTATAATGCATGAACATTATTTGTGTAGCTCTAGCTTTTAAAAATCTCCCATTTACTATCCAAATGCTGTAATAAAAGAGCTAATTTTGCCTGTGACATTATCATTATATTATTACCAGAACAAAATAAAATTCCAAATTGTTAATGAACTGAGTGAATTTGAATTTATATGTGAACCTTGTAAAAAAGAAACATCCCCATTAAAAATTGCACATTTATTAACTGAACTAAACAAATTAAGTGCTTCCCACCAAATCCCGCTGTACATCTTTGTCAGAATCCATGAAAACAGAAATGAGCAGAACCAGGCATAATTGTCCCTTCACCCATCACTAATGCTTCCAATCTGTTAGTTCTGTTTGCTTTTTTTTTTTTTTTCCTGAGTCATCCCATAGTTCGTATTTCTCATAGACTCCTGTTGGAACAATTGTTAATGGTGAGCTTTCCTCTCACTGCTGTTTGTACTACCTTAGTGACAGCACCTAATGAACAGTGGGGAAAAGAACATTGCAGTATCTAGCTGACATTGCAAGACAAAGAATTCATATTTTATTAAATGCAAGTTGTAGTTCAGTCAGACATCACTGCCTCAGATTTATGCATTGTATTTAGATGGCTTTTCTCTCCTCTAAATTTCAACTATAACAGGACACATATGCATTTATTTCCATGAGCTTTTAATTTTTTAAAAATTTTATTTTTTTTTATGTGTATGAATGTACTACTGTCTGCATGTAGGTTTGTGCACCCGTGTCCTGCAATGCTGAGGAGGTCAGAAGAGGGTGTCGGATTCCCCTGGAACTGGAGCCAAAGACGGTTCTCAGCCGCCGTGTGGGTGCTGGGAATCTGAACCTGGGTCCTCTGCAAGAGCATTCGGGGCTCTTAACTGCTAGACCGTCTCTCCAGCTCCTCCATAAGCTTTTTAAAAATCACCATGATAGCCAGGCATGGTGGCACACACCTTTAATCCTAGCACTTGGGAGGCAGAGGCAGGCAGATCTCTGTGAGTTCAAGGCCAGCCTGGTCTACAGAGTGAGTTCCAGGACAGTCAGAGCTACAGGGAGACCTTGTCTCAAAAAGACCAAAAAAAAAAAAAAAAAGTCACCATGATAAGAATATTTTGGAATGCTAAACATTTGTTTCCAGGCTGACATCAGAAATGGCAGAATTTTTCCCCTGTTGAAGAATATGTCAAACAATTGCTTACTTGTAAGTGACATTGCTTTAAATTCTTTTCTCTCCATTTTCCATGAGGACCTAAATCCATAGGTGAGCAGTGCCTAGTCAATTAGCATGTGGTCCTTAAAATACAATAATAATTAAAGAGAGTGTGGAAGATTGTTACTTGTCCTTTGTACCTTATCGAGTAATCAAGGATCATTGGTTGACATTGGTTTTATGAAACAACTGCCCTTGCTTGCTTCAACTTTTCTATGCCTTCTTACTGAGGCTCAGTGCTTCCATGAAAGTGAGTGTTGTAAGACACATGATCTGTTGTTTCAATTGAAGCCAGCAATATTTCAGGGGACCCTTCTATGCAGAGCCTGCCAGCTTCCACATAAAAATCAATGTCCCTTTCTTGCTTGGATGAGCTGGCTCCTGATATGCCCCCAGATTTCAAAGGGTTAATTTGATTACTGCTGTGGACTCATTTGAAAGCAGCTTATGTCTGGAGTGGCCCAGGATGTTACATCTGGAGTTGGGTAGGTATGGGTTGTTAAAACAGGTTCCCAAAACACAGCGTAAAAACAGAAGAAAATGGGAAACAGTAAAGCAGGCTTTAGGGAGAATGTCATCATTAGGCAGGATGTGAAATGCTGACCTTCCAGGCTGAGCAAGTCACATCCAATTAACATTCACTTCTTTCTTCTTCCTGGCAGCATGGTGAATGCATGTGGGTATGGGGGAGGGGATTGGCCATTTCAGATTCCTCTAGGCTCTATTTGTCATGGCTGAGGATTTTGGACCTCTCCACCAGAGGTGCTGCTTCCTTAACTTGCTTTTATCTCCTAGCCCCCATAGGGTACAGCAGTAGCCCCTGTCTGGTTATAGTCATCTGTACAGAGGAAAGTGTAGAAATTCAAAGGAAGCTCACTAAGGACAGCTAGATGGGTCTAGAAAAGCTGCAAGCTTAGAAGCCAATTATGAATAGATTCTGAGTTTGAAACTTAACTTTGCCACTATCTAAGTATGATATGTAAAGCCAGTTGTTTTTATTTGCTTGCTTGGTTGACGTTGTTGTTGTTGTTGCTGCTGCTGCTGTTGTTGTTTTGATAGAGACTTTTTATGTAGCCCTGGCTGGCCTAGAACTTGCAGTAATCCTTCTGCACCACCTGCCAGAATGTCAGGATTACAGGTATCCACCACCAAGCTCCATTTGAAGCAAGTTACTGACCTCTCGAAAGTTTTGTTTTCTCATCTGTAAAATGAGGCTGACAGACAAACTTACATAACTAGGCTGTTCTGGACTGTCAGGCTGCATGTTAATAAAGCACAGGATCTCTGGCACATAGCAAATACTGTCCAAGAATTAAATCATCAATCTTTCACTGCCACTTTGTTGAGTTTCCAGGATGAAGGTGTTTACAGAAAATGGATACATTTAAACATATTAGCAGGTGCCATCATTTTATAGCATTGGGGTATTAGAAGGAGGACCATATAGAAAGTGCATAGGCACATAGTATAGATAAATAAGTAAGGCCTCTTTTTGCCCTAAAATCTGTGGCTATCTAAAGCTGAGTTAATTAAAGTTAGATAAACCAGGCAATCAGATGGCTTAGTGCATAAAGTACTTGCCACCAAAGCTGATGACCTGAGCTTGATCCTTTCCACATGGTGGAAGGAGAGAACCAACTTCATCAAGTTGTCCCGTGACCTCCACTCCTATGCCATGATGCACGTGAGTCACCATCCCCTCGAATTAAATAAATGTAACAAAACTTAAAATTAAATAAAACAAAGAAATTTAGTTCCTTAGTTGCACTCACCATATTCCAAGTGCTTGATGGTTATAACACACATTGGAAAAAAAAAAAAAAAAGCTGGGCGTAGCAGTGCACACCTTTAATCCTAGCACTTGGGAGGTAGAGGCAGGTGGATCTTTGTGAGTTAAAGGCCAGCCTGGTCTACAGAGTGAGTTCCAGGACAGCTGGGCTACAGGGAGACCCTGTCTCAAAAAGACCAAAAAACAAAATACAAAAAAACACACACATTAGACAGCCTAGATCCAGAAGTTCACAGCCATTGCTCTATTATTAGACAGTGGTGAGATTTTAATGACAGACCTATTTCAACCAAGTCTGAGTTATCAGACTTTAGGTATTAAGAGGCTTGTGGGAATGGAACTTTGTGTGTGGCTTGAAGCGAGAAATTGTAAGTCCTGTCCTGGGAGGTCTCCAGTTATCTGATATCTCTGTGGTCTTCCAGAGTTATCTGTAGCCGGAAGATTCAGGATATTACAATGATTCTTGCTTAACCCTATCTCTGCAAAGTTCCAGGCCCGTTCCCTTGAGGCATTGAGCAGAATGTCACACCTCTAGTTACCTGTTGCACAAACTAGAGCGCTGCAGCCCCCCCCCACCCGCATTAGAAACAAGTTGGCTCACTCCTCCCTTCCACCTGCTCCCCACTTCCTTGCCCAAAGCACAGTAGTCTTGAATATATAGACCTCACTGACAGAAAATAAATGGAGTTCCTATCCTCCCCAGTTCTCCATGAGTGTGTGTGAGTCTGCTTATTTTTCCTTTTGGTGATCTCCGGAGGTATTCCCTCCCTCCTTCTTGCGGGGGGAGCAGAGCCCAGAGACTGCAAACCTGCAGGCAGGAGGCAAGTCCTGGAGCTGAGCCAAGAAGGGAAGGACAGCATGTGGAAGGTGGTCACGCATGACTCAAAGACACCACACCCAACAGAGGCTTAGGCTTACAAGTTTAAAAGCCCCCTTTCATTAGGCCATAGTCTTTTGCTAGGCTTGAGATTCTGAATATGTTATACCAGGTACCTGAAGCCCAAAGCTTGGAAGAAAACTGAAGCTTTGTCCAGGCCAGTACAAGGAAATAGTGACTGTGCTCTAAGAATTGCTGTCTGGAGGTGACCAGCGTTGTCCCTAGCAAGGTCTAAGGATGTGTACTTGACCAGTGAAAACAGAACACTCTTGTTGGCGGAAAGAGGTAGAAATGGAGGTGTTGCTCAACATTGTCTCAGTATGTGACTGCATCTTAGTTACTACAATGGAAACAGCTACATTTATTTTTACTTATTTATTTATTTTGGTTCTTTTGAGACAGGGTCTCCCTTTACTCCCAGCTAGCCTGGATCTCGTTCTGTAAACAAGGCTGACCTTGAACTCACAGAGATCCACCTGCCTCTGCCTCCCAAGGGCTGGGAACAAAGGCGTGCGGCGCCACACCCAGCAGCAGAAACAGCTACAATTAAAATAAGAATAGGAATTAAGGGGCTGGAGAGAAGACCTAGGGGTTAAGAGCACCGACTGCTCTTGCAGAGGACCTAGGTTCGGTCCCCAGCACCCACGTGGCAGTTGAGAACCTTCTGTAACTCTAATTCCAGGAGAACTTCAGTTCCAGGGGAATCCGAGACCCTCTTCTGACCTCCGTGACATTGCACGACACGGGTGCACAAACCTACATGCAGACAGTACACTCATACACATATAAAAATAAATAAATAAAAATAAAAAATAAATAATTAAAAAAAGAATGGGAATTAAAATACCACGTCAAAAATTTGTGATCTGACTTCATTTTGTTTTGCTGGTAATTTCTTTTGTAATGCTTCTTTGTTTCACTTATTTATTTTAAAAATATTTTTAGTAATTCTTTGAAAACTTCATACAATATATTTTGATCACATTCTTTAAATTTTTCCTACAAGTACACAATGTTCCTTGGTCATATTTACCAGTTCATTTATTTTTGTAATATTTTATTTATTACATTTTTGTGTATGAATGTTTTGCCTGCATGTACGTAAGTGTGCCACATGCATGCAGTGCCCACAGAGGCTTGAAGAGGGTGTTGGATCTCCTAGAACTTGAGTTATGGATGGTTGTTAGCTGCCATGTGGCCAGTGGGAACTGAACCTGGGTCCTCTGGAAGAGCAGTAAGTGCTCTTAACCACTAAGCTGTCTCTCCAGCCCCATAATTTTTTGATCCTCATTGAAAGATATATTTCAAGACCTCTTTGTATTGCGTCTTTTACAATGCTAGAAATTGAATCAGGAGTGTCATGAAAGCTAGACAAGTGCTTTACACTAAACTACATCTTAAGTTCCACAATGGATATGTATATGGATCTGGATACATTTTCCTAGAATAATTGTTTTATTGACATTGTAAAGTTCAGAATCAAAGAAACAGAATCAGATTTTTGACTAATCTCATTTTCCTACTATAGTCATGATTTTAGTGGTCACCTTTGAAAAAGTCAGATGAACAGCTCTTCACCCACTGAATGGTATCTTACCTTTAGAAAACCAATTTTTTTGGTCTTTTTTGAGACAGGGTCTCCCTGTAGTCCCAGCTGTCCTGGAACTCACTCTGTAGACCAGGCTGGCCTTGAACTCACAAAGATGTGCCTGCCTCTGCCTCCTGAGTGCTAGAATTAAAGGCATGTACCAGCACACCCAGCTTTAGAAAACCAATTTTTATCTAGAACATGCTATAGCATGTAGTAGAGAGTACAGTAGATGGGCCATGACCTACTATAGTGTCTAGAATTCTGCCATGAGTGATTATATTCACTGTGTAGAATGCATGTATTACTAAGCACATTTGCACACATGATTTCCCTTAGTCCCCAGGAGGAAAATCTTTTAAGATAATTGTCTGTGGCTTTTCAGATGAGGAAATTGAAGTTTGACAAGAGAGAAGCAATACAAGACCCGAGGGTAGCCAATCTGAAATGTAAAATTTATTATTCCAGGGTCAGTTATTTTTCTATCAGGTGACAGCCATCTCTTGGCTTCATTATTCCCCAGAATTTTTTTAAATTGAAAGATGACCTTAATTCACTCATTAATAAGATATTAGTTAGAAAAAAAGAAATTAGTTAGAAACAAAATTGAAGGTGAGGGCAGTGGCACACGCCTTTAATCCTAGCACTCGGGAGGCAGAGCCAGGTGGATATCTGTGAGTTTAAGGCCTGCCTTGTCTACATAGTGAGCTCCAGGCCAACTGGGACTAAAGGAAGACCCTGTCTCAAAAAGAAAAACAAAACAAAAAAAAACTGGCAAGGAAGGATTTCAAAAGCCATTTCAGCCCATGCAGGGCCCTCAAGGAAAGGGAGTGCTGCTGACAGGTAAGAGCAGGGTCATTTGAAACTAGAGACCAGGCCTCTGGTCCATGAGACATTGGGGAATCAGGGCAGAAGGAAGTAGGAGGAAGAAAAGTGGAAAAGGAAAGGTGTAGACAATCCCCCAGGCCTGCTGGGGAATTTCATGAGAGGTGCAGAATCAAGATGCAGACCCTGGGAATCAGGTGAACACAGGCAAAAGATGAGCTGGCTGTGGACTCATTTATTGGGGGCATTCCTCTCTCCTCCTAGTGCAGTCATTGTGTTGCCTTGTGATAGGCCCAGGTCTGCAACTCAGCTGCTTCTGTGGTCTCGTTTGCCTAGGGCAGGTTAGGCTGATGAAAGACAAGCTCTGCAAAGGTGCTCTGCATAATTCTCAGCATACAGGCTACTGCATTTCCACCCTTTGTATTTAATTTTGTGTGAGGAGCAATCCAGTGGGAGTTCAGGTGCTATGTCCAAACCTTGTTGGCCTCATTTCTGGCATTCCGACATTTGACTGTGTCTGTCTTAGGTTGCCCTGGTTTTGCAGAGTCTTACCCATCTTTGACTGGCCAGCCTCCTAGGGAAGAGGCCAGAAGAGGTACCTCAGAGGGGAGAGACAAGCTCATTCCCGAATTGTGGATGGATGAAAGCCAGACAGGAATCACCTCATCAGGAGGGGTGCATGCAGAGTCCCTATTGGCCATTGCTGAGAGGACCTGGGCCATTGGTTTGTTGATCTGGCATTGGCTGTGGGCAAAGCAAAACAGACACCTGAAGAGAAAATGGCAGAGAAGGGCCAGGAGGCAGAGGACGCCCCAGGTGACCAATGTAGCAGGATCAAAAATGGACTTTAGCTTAGACCACACCTGAGAAACACAGCTGCTGTGGATTCATTTATTGGGGGCAAGGTTGGGGTTTATGTACTGTTCGAATTCTGCTCTCCTCTTAGTGCAGTCATGGTGTCACCTTGAGATTGGCCCAGGTCTGCAACCCAGCAACTTGTATGGTCTCGCCTGCCTAGAGCAGGTTAGGTTAATGAGGGACAAGCTCTGCGCAGGTGCACTGCATAATTCTCAGCATACATGTTACTACAGAAAAGAGTGGGTAGCAAACACTTTGGCCATTTGACTTTTTTTTCATTGTCACTAGAATATTCTGAAATGTCAAGATTCTAGACACTGAGTGCCTAGCTCTGTGGACTATGAGCAGAGCTTTACCAGACAATGGCACTTGTTGATTTCCCCTGTTGTCCTTTCTTTCTCCACATTCCATTTTCTCCTGTTGCTCCAAGGTTATTCTGGGCCCTGTACCTGAGCTTTCTGCCACTTAAGAAGAAAACCCAGCTGGACCACACTGATAAACTACTCATAGGTAAACTGAATTTTCAGCCTCATAGAAATTTTGGCCATAAATGGGACCCATTCAAATGAAATGGAGCATTCTCTGGCATTTTCTCCAATACTGCCAGATTCACTCTAGTCTAGAACATGCAGTAATCCTTTTCAACTGTGCATTCCTCCTGAGACAAAGCATATGTCTGTAAAAGTGCCTTGCTGCCTAGTAGGGGGGAGGGTGACCTCACAGTGCACAGAAACTAATAAAGCACTTTGAGTCTGGCAAAAAATCCAGCCCACCACAGCTCCACAGATGTTAGTTTTAGTGAAAAAAAAAAAATCAGATGCATTTGTCAAGGTAATAGCAATGGAAGGTCATCTTTTTGCATATTTGCTTTTCTGTGTGCTGGTCTCTGAGTCCTCATGCCCCTCCAACCAGCTGTCCACTGCCCTCACAGCCTTGTTTGTCACTGGGTCAGTGCCTCCTTTTCCAGACAGCTCACTCTCCAGCCCTCTCTCACTTTACCTGAAGAGCTATTAGACTAATGGAAGCTTTTAGGGGAAAATGCAGTGAATATTGTTCTAGCAAATGCAAAATCAGCTCTGGCTTTGAGCTGGACATGGATGTAAGGTTGGATCAGGAAGGGTGCTGATGTGAAGGAGACAGGAGACTTGGTCTAATTCTAGTTCTGCCTTTAGCTGTCCAGGGCAAACCATTGCCCTCTGGGGCTCATGTTTCCTTACCTGTGAAATAAGGAAGTATCTTGTTTTTAAAAACCCAGGAATAACATTTATAATTAAGAAATGAGAGCTGAACATAATGATACACTCCTATAATCACAGTATTTGGGAGGATCACCACAAGTCTGAAGCCAGTCTGGTCTACATAGCAAGTTCCAGGCCAGCCTGGACTACAGAATGAAAACCTGTCTCAACCCTCTCTCCTCTCAAAAAATAAACGAGGTTGAAGGACTAAAGGTATAGTTGCCCTGAGAACCATCGTTTTCTAAAGCCTACAATTAAAATAGTATATGTTTTTAAAATACGAAACTCAGCTGGGCGTGGTGGTGCATGCCTTTAATCCTAGCACTTGGGAGGCAGACACAGGCGGATCTTTGTGAGTTCAAGGCCAGCCTGGTCTACAGAGCGAGTTCCAGGACAGCTGGGGCTACAGGGAGACCCTGTCTCGAAAGAGACCAAAAAAAAAAAAAAAAAAAAAAAAGAGCACCTCCCTCTTGCACTGTTCCATTTCCTTCTTTTCCTACTCTTCAATTGGTTCAAATAAATGGCTGTTTTATATTTTTTTTCGTTTTAAAGGAGGGTTTAATTTAATTACGATGCTTGGCCAACACTCAACTCAGGAGGAGTGTAGCTATAAATGGATGTTTTTTAAAAAGTCCAAAACAATGGTATGGAGTTCTTTATCACCAAGGTAAAAATGATAATAATTACTGTTTTTGTTGTTATTTTGTGGTGCTGAAGATGGAGTCCAGGGCCTTGGGCATGCTATATAAGTGCTTTACCACCGAGCTGTTACATTGCACTCCGAGGCTTAAGGTGAGGACTTATATACTATATTTTACTTATGTCTGATCAAGTCAGCAAAATAAGAAGAAACATGGGACCTGAAATTAAGCTTTTATGATGGAAGTCCTTACACAGCTTTTCCATTGCCTATATTAATTAGTCAGAGTCAAACTGGTCCTTTTATTTGTTTCTGCCTTCCCCCAGCCCTGATCGGTACAGTGCAGGGATGCACATAGACCTTCCTTGGCTCTGCCCCTGGGGACTGACTTTTGTGTACTGAAGCTCTCTTGACCTCAGGCTAAAAGCTGAGTTTGGTCAGCCAGAGGCACCAACACAGGAGAGGAGGGTCAAAGAGAGGTACATGCATTCTCCTACTTGTCAAAAGGATGAGACTATTATGGTTGCTGTGTTCCTATATCCACAACCCTGGCTTTGCCAGATCTCGCTTCCAAAACTGTAGGTCTCTTCTGGTACTGGTAAACTCCTCCCCACATCTTTGTTGGCCCAAGGTATATGAGACCACAGTGACTCTCACCATGCCTCATCAGTCCTCTTTGGCCTGCCCACATCCATGTAAACATGTCATCATTCAGCTCTCTGGTAGCCCTACTGAGTGCACCATCTGTTTTCTCCCAGGATCCTGCCTGATAGAGTCTAGCCAGTAAAAAGAACCCTCTTGACTGTTTAACTCAGAGCACTTTACTACAGCTAGCTGGTTACTCAGGTAAAAAGATTTCTCTAAACCCAGAGAGGTAATTTGGCAACTCAGAGGCTAGCTTCAGCACAAAAATAAAAGGAGAAAGGGAGGACGCTATGACAGGGGCACTGCAAAAGCTGACCCCAGGACCGGTCTGTCCAGCAAGGGGAAAGCACACAGTTCTCCAAGTGAAGCCACCTTCCATTGGCTGTACCCCTACAAAGAAGTACAGGGAAAGGACATGAGAATACACCAAACAAGTGTACCTGGTGTCAGGGTGTGAGCTCCAGAAGCCCATTGAAATGCAGAGACACCTAAGATCCATGTTGCCCAAGGACCTGCTCTACCAGGCTAGCCTTTGGCTATGCTAAAGCAGGCCACCACCGATTACTCAGGAATCTTCCGCCTCGCCTCTTGAAAGCCAGATTCCAGATTCCTGCTAAGTATGCTACCCACCCCACTCTCACTGAATCCCACTCCCACCTTCTTCCTTAAATTCCCAAGCCAGACACCATTCTGTGCTTGGCTCTATCTTTCCTCTGAGCCTAGCCCTGGCTACCCCGAATTAAACTTTGCTCTGAAGAACTTAGACCTCATGGCCTTTCATTCCGGGAGGAGCGCGCTATAACCTTATACCTGGGACTAATGCACTAGCTATGAGACTTTGGACAACTTACTAAAACCACTCAGCCCTTATGACTTTGTGTGTAAAAGCAGATGGTTAACATTTTATGCACCTCATGGGAGGATGCTCTGAATCAAACCTAAATGAGCTAGTGTAGCGGAGTGTCTGCTAAACGCTAAAGTTCTAACCAAACAAGATGCCTGAGTGGCCGGGAGTTGGTGGCTTGTCACTGTCACATAAGACCTCTTAGATTCTTAAGCAACTACTCTTAGTGCAATACCTCAACAAAAGAAATGCTTCACCAGATCGATTCTCTTAAACTGCCTGAGAACCTGTTTTGCAAGGAAAGGCAATTAAAGTGCAGGCTTGGGAACTGCAATCATTTGTTTGTGACTAGGGTCGACTGGCTACCAAATCAAGGACCCTGCAAGGCAGCCTGGCTGCTGTCTTGTGCAGCCCAGCTGTATCCTTGAGGAAATGTGCCAAGCCCAGTGTGGCACATAGAAAAAAATATGCCCCGGTAGGCATCCCCATGCCAGGCAGTGTTGAGGAAGGGATAGCTGAGAACCAGATGGAAAACAGACACATCTCTGCATAGGATTAGCGTTCACATTCCCTGGGCTCTGGTGAAGCCAGAAGCCAAGCTGGGGAGTCAGCCACCAGCCCAGAATCTCTGAACCACCAACAGGATGCATTTGTTCAGCATCTGAGTCATGAGGAGAGTGGAGATTTTGTACCTACTCATCCTTCCTTCTTTGCATACATTTCTCCTTCAGACCTCTTGCCAGACATTTTCTTTCTTTCTGCCACATTTGTTTCACTATGGGTCCTGGGGAAGGATCTAAGGTGAGGCTTGTATCACTATACTACATCCTTGTAACAGTGGCTCTCAAATCTAGCTGGTTTTGGAACCATCTGGAAGCTTTTCAAAATCCTAATGTCTAGTCTTTATACAGTCTAGACTAATAATAGAGCATCAGAACCTTTAGGGGTGAGATTCAGACTGCTGCGTGGTTGGGAGGTGTTAAACCTGGGGCCTCACACATGCTAGGCAAGCACTTTACTATTGAACCCCAGCTTTAGCCTGACACTGATTTTTTTTAAAGTTCCCCAGGTGGTGTAAATGTGTAGCCAAAGTTGAGAGCCACTATTTTAGAAGTAGAATCCAACTTCAGGAAATAAAGCCACCTTCCTTCTCTGGAAAGGATATCAGTGAGAGATGTCTTTTGAAGGGCTAGGAACCGTTCAGAATCACAAATGGACTGACCAAAAGGGACCTTCTAGGAAAATGAATAATCAGGTCCTTCTAGGGCAGGAAGCAACCCCAGACTACATTGTTTCCAGATCAATTGCACCAGCTACCACAACCACCCAGACTTGTCCCAAAACTACAGTTTTCTCATAGTCGTCTCAAATGAGAAGAACAATTAAAACTCCCACAGGAGTTAAGTAATTAACAGCGGGTGTGGTGGCATATGCCTTTAATCCCAGCACTCTGGAGGCAGAAGTAGGTGTATCTCAGAGAGTTAAAGTCCAGCCTGGTCTACATAGTGAGGTCAGCTGGGGCTATTGGGAGACCCTGTTTCAAAAAGACCAAAAGAAAAAATGTTGGCCTGAGGGATTAATGGACTTTTCCCAGTGGGCTCTTGGCAGAACTGGAACAGGTTTAGATCTTGTTTCCTGCTCTAGCTCCGTCCCGCCCTCTTGCACCTCATGTTTCTGCTAGAATTTTGAACCCCCTTAGCAAACAGTTCAGAGGCTTTTAAAATGATGACTCTTGTACTATGATACAAATGAGTACACAGGACAGTGACAACGATTGGGAAACATTTATGTCTTTTGTGCATGAGATCTTCACATGCTGATTTGTTTACCTAGCAAATAAACTGGAGCTTGTGATGTCACTACACATGGATAAGAAGTTTAAATATTCGTTTATGCAAGCAAAGAGGAAAAAAATTTCTGATTTTATTTCTGAGAAACAGGTAGTGTGATATTAATAAGGTTCTCTACTCAATTGAGGCATGTTATTCTGGATAATTTTTTCTGCATTTACAGAAGAGAAATAACTTTCGATTGCTTGGTTGAAAATGATTATATTTAACTACATAGATATTGCACTTTGGCACTCTTGGCAGGCAGTAAGAAGCGGTATTCTGAGTATGTCTTCTATTTCCCAAGTTTTAGGAAGGGCTCATTTGACTAATGGGCTAATTGTTTTCATTTGTGAGACAGCAATGAACAGATAAAGGCAGAAAATGAAGCCGGGCATGGTGGCGCATGCCTTTAATCTTAGCACTTGGGAGGCAGAGGCAGGAGGATCTTTGCGAGTTCAAGGCCAGCCTGGTCTACAGAGTGAGTTCCAGGACAGCTGGGGCTACAGGGAGACCCTGTCTGGAAAAGATCAAAAGAAAAAGAAAAAAAAAGGCAGAAAATGCACTGGAAATTTGGTCACTGACATAGAGGGATTTTGTTTACATGTTTTGTTGTTTTGTTTTTGAGAGAGACTTCCTGTGTAGCAGAGGCTGACTTCCTGAGCGTTGAGATCATAGAAACCATGTTAGTAGGCTGAACTAGAGTTTTAAACCTGGCTGGTCAGGGTGGCACATGCCTTTAATCCTAGCACTCGGAGGCAGAGGCAGGCCAGCCTGGTCTACAGAGAAGTTCCAGGACAGCTGGGGTTACAGGGAGACCCTGTCTCGAAAAGACAATAATAATAATAATAATAATAATAACAATAATAATTAAAATAAAATAAAAACTGAATTCCTCCACAGTATCCATCCCTTAGATCCAGTAAGATCTGTGGCTCTTGTGGAGTCCAGATCCTGGATTAGGGTGAAGCAAGGTAGGTTCCTAGGACAAAAACGGTGGAGTGTCATTCCCTGAGCCTGCACTTGTGTGATCCTGAAGGTGGGATGGAGACTTTTGCCTTCAAGGAAAACGAAAGTTGCTTTCAAGGTCAGGGAATGATGACAGTTGTGCACAGAAATCTTCGTGAAAGATCTTGATGGCCAAAAACGGTGCAGGAGATGAAAAAGTACAGGGTCCAAGTAAGAAAAGGACATGGCCGGGGCTGGGATGGCAACTCGTGGAAAAGCATTCACTTAGTATGTGTGAGGCCATGGGCTCCAGCCCTGGCATCAAAAAGACCAATTAATAAAATACAAATTGTAAGAAAATAGGAAGCTGGAAAAGAGACAAAGAAACCGACTTTGTGAGAACAAGCAGGTTTATTAGGCAGAAAATAAAACCTGAGAGGGCGCTTTTTCATGGTCCAGGGTCCAAACGAGGAGAGCCTTTCTTACATACTCAGAATTTCTATGTTCTTTCTTCAGGGAGTGCCCGCCGGTTGGGATTGTGTTATATCGGGGATGGTGGCTGTAGGGGGATTTGTTCAATATGGAGGGAGGCGGGAGAAGAGTGGTAATCACGCTGCCAGTCTCTGGTTGCTTCCGCATTCGGGGTCTAATTTCTCCTTCATGAATAATAAAATACATAGAATTGAATTAAATGGAAATATCACACATATTAAAATGTGTGTGACGAGTCTAAGCGTGTAAGTTACTGTCCCCAGTACCAAATAAATATAGTTTGTTTTGGAAAAGTAAGAGGAGATGATCTATGAAAATCCAAACTTTCATGAAGGAGCACGATGAGATTTTAGGAAACAATGTTCCCCTAATTGGATGCTGTATCAGAATCTTGGGAAGACTTACTGCTGGATTCCTCCTCGCAGTTTTCCAAAGCTAGGACTGGCCAAATAATTTGCATTTTTCCCAAGGTGTGAGAACCATTTTTTCTAGAGCCAGATGTCAAGCTGGGTGCCTTCCTAAGAGTCTGAGAACGATTTACAATGGAACAAAGATTTGTTTCCTTTGAGTATGGTAAGGTATCCGACGGGGAGACAAATGCTTCTAAAAGAAGAGTTTATTGCCAGTCGTGGTGGCTCATGCCTTTAATCCTAGTACTTGGGAGGCAGAGGCAGGCAGATCTCTGTGAGTTCAAGGCCATCCTGGTCTATAGATCGAGCTCCTGGACAGCTGGGACTGAAGAGAGAACTGGTCTCAAAAAAAAAAGAGTTCATTACCCACAGTCCCCAACAGGAGCTTAATCCTTCATTGCTGTATGGCTGGAAGGAGTGGGCAGGGCAAGGTGGAAGCAGCGGGCAGGGCAAGGTGGAAGCAGCTTGGAATTGACTAGTTTGGATCTTTTCAGAGGGCTCAAACCAGCAATGAATTCTCTAAGGGTCCCCTGGGGTTCTTGTTCTGCTGTGATTTAGGACCACAGAGAAGTGTTGTTTTGGTGTGTAAATTAGGTGAACGAGGGGGTTGGAGGTGTGGGCTCCAGACTGGTTAGTTTGCACATGAAAGACAAATTGAGAAGGAAGTTTTGCATTCTCTCCAGGAATTAGCTAGGTCTGGGTGGGGTGAGGGGAGCTGTCTTTTGGGGATTAAAAAGGTCTCTTGGCATCAAACTGTCATAAAACACAAAAAGTTTAGACAGAATTATACAAAGAAGAATTTTCTGTTTTGTTATGCTGATTGTAAATCATTTCCTGGTGATAAAACCCAATTTAGAGTTTCATAATATGAGACTTTAGTTTACAAAGTAATTGTATCTAAAACTGAGGGCTTAAGAACCTTAGAAATGCAAAAAACCACCTTTATGGTTCCAGGAGATGTTGGGCCTGTGGTTACTTGGTTGGTCTCACATCCCACTCTGGCTAGCCTGGAAGTCATTATTGTAGCCCAAACTGATCTCAAACTCATGGTGATCCTCTTGCCTCAATTTTCGAAGTGCTCAGAACCACCACACAACTTTAACCATTTTTTTTTCAGCCATTAAAAATGTGCAGGCAAATGGATGGCGCTAGAAGATATTATGTTAAGTGAAGTAACACGGTCCCAGAAAAACAAACGACGAATGGTATCCTTCAGCTGTGGATGCTAGCACCAATTCCCTAGTAGTAAATATTTCTTATGCAGGGCTCCTTGAGCTTTTGTCCAAGTAGTTGGGAGTGGTGCATATTGGAAAGAACAACAACAACAACAACAACAACAGAAAAGACTGCATCAAAGAACTGCTCAAAACAGTCAACTTCTATATCGAGAATTTTGAGAAAGACTGAGAAAAAGATGAAAAACATGTTTGGCAGAATGCATGAGCTCTGGTGGGGTGGGGGAGTAGGGAGGGGGACGCAGGTCTAGATTTGATTTGTAACATAATTTTGTACATATATATATATATATTTAACAATAAAAATAAAAAAATAAATAAAAAAAACACAATTTAAAGATAAAAAATATTCAGTTGTTAATTTTCAGAAACACGTTGTGTTAGCATTCATATCAATCATTAATGCATTCATATTATAGCAACACCTTTTGTTTTCTAAAGAAGCTCTCAAAAAATTATATAAATGTTATCAGCTTATTCTCCCTACCAAATCATAGTCATCCCTGTTTTGCAGCTATTCAAAAATCTTTCATAAACCAACACAATCTGCGTGTGTGTGTGTGTGTGTGTGTCTGTGTCTGTGTCTGTGTGTGTGTGTCTGTGTCTGTGTGCGTGTATGAGAGCAAATGCATTTACACAAAGGGTCTTACTAAAATACTCTGATATTACTTTCAGGAATGGTTATGTAGGTCACTCAATTGATTCCTAAACTGAATCTTTTTTTTTTTTTTTCTGTGTGCATGTGTGGTTGGGGGTGGAGCTTTTCATTGTGTCTCTGTGGCCAAACAAATAGAAGGGGAAAAGTCCAGTTTTCTCTTAGAGGAATTCGTTGTACTTGGAGGATAAAAGTAACATTTTTTTTCAAGCCAGTGCCCATTGTCACTGCTCACTGAGCAGGGGGCTAGTAACAAAGTAGCATTCTGTATGATCTCCTAGGCATTTTGAAGTTTTCTGAAAAATCCCAGTTTCTCTCAAACTTTATTTGGATCATTGAAGCTGAGGTTACCGTGATACTGGAAGTCATTGGGGGGCTGAAATGTGTATAGAATTCCCACCACAGAACCATAATAATGTCTTGAAATTACTTCTGACATGGGTAGAGTTTTCATGAGGGACTTAAAAAACCTTAATGTGTGCTTAGCTATAAGGGAAGCCTTGCGCACCCCAGCAAAACAGAGCAACACACAATGAAACATTTATGGGCTACAAACTGTCCATTACTAATTTCCATAAGTGGGCCACAGAGTTTATTTTTCCTTATTTTATTTATTTTGATTTGGCCGAAAAACTGAAGCCTGCTGAGGTACCCACCCCTTCCCTTTAGCATTCTGATACTTTTCCAAGTTTTCTCACACATCTACCTTTTCCAGCTGTATCTTTCTGAGTCCCTGCCTGAGTTCTTGACATTTTTTTCCTTCTCCTAGTATCAAGCAATAAACAAGTAAATGTATAATTATATTAACTAAATATTTACTAACATGGATACAAGAGGAAGAAGCTAGCCAGGCTTGGTGGCACACGCCTTTAATCCTAGCACTTGGGAGGCAGAGGCAGGCGGATCTTTGTGAGTTCAAGGCCAGCCTGGTCTACAGAGTGAGTTCCAGGACAGCTGGGGCTATAGAGAGACCCTGTCTCGAAAAGACCAAAAAAAAAAAAAAAAAAAAAAAAAAAAGAAGAAGAAGCAGAATATCCAGTTCCTGAGCATAAATTCAAAGTTTCTACTAGTTGGGTAGTTAAGGTTATGGCGTGCTCCCCCTGGAATGAAAAGCCACGAGGTCTGAGTTCTTCGGAGCAAAGTTTAATTCAGAGTAGCTGGGGCTAGGCTTAGGGGAGAGAAGGAGCCAAGCACAGAATGGCGTCTGGCTTGGGAATTTAAGGGAGAAGGTGGGGATGGGATTCAGGGGGAGTGGGGGTGGGTAGCGCACTCTGCAGGAGTCTGGAGTCTGGCTTCCAGAAAGGCGGAAGATTTGATGGCCCGTTTTAGCATAGCGAAAGACTGGCCTGGTAGGGCAGGATCCTGGGCACCACCGGTCTTAGGTGTCTCTGCATTTCAATGCCTCTGGATCTAACAACCTGACAGGTAGAGGCTTTCTTTTCTTTTCTTTTCTTTCTTTCTTTCTTTCTTTCTTTCTTTCTTTCTTTCTTTCTTTCTTTCTTTCTTTCTTTCTTTCTTTCTTTCTTTCTTTCTTTCTTTCTTTCTTTCTCTCTTTCTCTCTTTCTCTCTTTCTCTCTTTCTCTCTTTCTCTCTTTCTCTCTTTCTCTCTTTCTCTCTTTCTCTCTTTCTCTCTTTCTCCTTTCTCTCTTTCTCTTTCTTTCTTTCTTTCTTTCTTTCTTTCTTTCTTTCTTTCTTTCTTTCTTTCTTTTTCTTTCTTTCTTTCTTGTGTATGAGTGTACTGTCTGCATGTAGGTTGGTGCACCCGTGTCATGCAGTGTTGCAGAGGTCAGAAGAGGGCATCGGATTCCCCTGGAACTGTAGTTAAAGAGGATTCCTAGCCACCATGTGGGTGCTGGGAATCGAACCAGGGTCCTCTGCAAGAGCAGTCGGTGCTCTTAATCGATGAGCCATCTTTCCAGCCCTGAGGCATTCTTTTCTGTCTCCATGAAGCATGCCTTTCTGAAGATTGTAATTATTAGCAAAAGCACCAGCCAATAGTTTGCCTGGGGCAACCCTGCAGGACAAAGCTGCTGGGGCTGACTCTGGTGATAGAATGTGAATAAAAATGTGGAGGGTCACAGAAGCCATAGAGGGCTGAATTCCCCGAAGGAAGCTCTGGAATCAGGAGCAGAAACAGTGAGGGTCACTCCAAAATAAAGCAAGCACTTTTGCCCACACCACTGACAACAGAACAGCAATCAAGAGAGTTTACTTTGTAATTCTAGCACTTGGGAGGCAGAGGCAGGCAGATCTCTGTGAATTCAAGGCCAACCTGGTCTACAGAGTGAGTTTCAGGACAGCCAGAGCTACAGGGAGATCCTATCTCAAAAAGACCCCCCCCAAAAAAGAGAGAGTTTACTTTGGGTCAGACATGAAGTTCCATGGTTGAGGACACAAAAGGACCTGAGCCTTATGCTTATGCTGTTCAGGAGCTCATTTAACCCTTTACATAATCTTGTCGGCTAGCTATTATTATTGCCATTTTATATTTGAGAAGCTGGCCAAAGTTAGACAGTTAGAAAATGGTGGAATCGGAATCTACAACAGGGTCTCCGATCAGAAGTCCATGCTCTTTTCCTCCTGGCTTGCTGCTGACCAAGTCTGAGACATGCTGTAGATTTTTGTGTCTGGCAGGCCAAAGACTGTGCTCTTGCATCAACTTGCATATCATCTTTCAGACAAGTTTTGTGTGTGCATGAAGTTTTATTATTATTGTTGTTCTGCTTCTGGAGGATAAGTGTCTTTAGAATTTCAAATCACACATGACTCATTTCCTGATAGATGGTGTCACAATGATTTCCTTTATAAAAATACTGAATGCAGTTTCTGGAAATAAGAAAAACTTTTTACTTATGCAAGAAGAAGAAAAGGTGACCCTATTAACCCATTTCTTTCTACACAAAATTCCCACAAACTGTGATCATCCCAACAGGATTCCTCCCACACAGCAAATCCTAGTATAGTACTTGGAACAAAGGCTTCTAACTCAATAACATTCCAGGCAGCTATTGAAAGCATCTTTAGTGTAGAGCACTTTCCTGAGCAGCACTGTAATTAGGTGGAAAGCTGTAAAAATCATGTAGTGCATAGGAGGAGAATCCCAAATTCAGCGTGGTAGGTCCACATGGAGAGAATGTGCACATGGTTTCACTCAGGAGGTAAACCAGATATATAAGGTACAGCACACAGGTGCCGCCACCAACTCAAACTCATGACAATACCAGGGGAAATATATCAATACTTCTCCCCATCTCTGAAGCTTCATGCTAGGCACCTTGATTGGAGTGCTCACTTAAGGTGAAGTACTTTTACCGTCTCTGATCTAAAAACATTCTTCCTGGGAAAAGGAAGGATTCTAAGGTACTGTACCGTCATATAGAACCTTGGCAAAACCCGTATAATTGATAAAAGTGTCTTTTATGAACTTGACTACTCTCTTTTTTTTTAAGATGTCATGGAACTTTTTTTTTTTTTTTTGTTTGAGACAGGGTATCCCTATAGCCCCAGCTGGCCTTGAAGACCAGGCTGGGCTTGAACTTACAGAGATTTGCCTGCCCTCTGCCTCCCAAATGCTAGGATTAAAGGTGTGCACCACCGTGCTTGGCTTAAGAATGATTATTAGCTGCCATGTGGGTCCTGGGAATCAAACCCAGGTCCTCTGCAAGAGCAGTCAGCACTCTTAACCACCGTTCCCATCTCTCCAGCCCCAACCTTGATTACTCTTGACCTCCTATAATGTATGCTGTCTGAAGCACCCATTGGTATTTCCTGTAGGCATTGGTCCCCTCCTTTTCCTCTTCCTCCTCCCCTCCTCTTCTCTTTCACCAACTGAGCCCACTTCCTGTTTTTTTTAATTTCCTCCCATACACTGGACTTTTAGACACTCACCACTGTGACTCACATTTTACTGTTGTTCTGTGGTATTGTGCTTGGCCTATGGAAGGTGCTCAGGATCCTGTGTGGTCCTGTGTGATGATGGTGGTAAAGTAATGATTGAAAGTGAGTATTTGGAAGCAGAAATAATAAAAGAAATACAAATAATGAAATGTTTTTATTTCTTTCTTTTTTTTTTTTAGGTGAATGGTCCTGGATCAAATTGGTTCACCATTACTAGAGAACAGCTCAGCACTGGTGCTTTCTTTCCCCTGGTTCAGTGGCACTAATTGCACAGGAAAGAAAAAAATGGGAACATAGTATGCAGTTTTATTCTAAATAAACCACATTTCCATCCAGAGGAAAAGGGAGATAAGCTCAGACAGCACTGTGGTTACTTTGTGTTAAGAAGGTCACCCATGCATGGCGGGAACTCCCCAGGACAGCAAGGCTCCTGGGGCATCCGTCATGGATCTCTGAAGAGGGAAGAGATTTGCAGAGCTGCTTTTTCTCAGGAGTTTGCTCCTAGTTTCCCTCTATTCTGTCAGTAGCTGCCCAAAGTCTGGATTAGAAGTATGAGCTGTTGTGTCTTCTGGCCAGATTGTCTTGTCCTACCTTCTCTATCTATCCACGAGATTTCCTCATCACAGTCTGTACTTTTGACTCTTTGTCTTGACAGGTCTGCCACACACGGTAGCACATTTTTCCTCTGGATTTTAGCCTACTGTTGTGTGGCAGACGTTTCTTGGGGAGCTGCACCATACACATGTCTAACTAGCCTCAGAAAGGGAATGTATGACAGACCAAAGAAGCAATTGCACCAAAGTTTAACTTGGTGAACCAATGAACTGGAGTTCCTAACAAGAGTGTGAGTGAGGAGTTACAGAAGCAGGAATGACTCAAAGCAGCTGCATCACCAAAAAGCTCACCCCAGAACTCATGAGGTTGCAACCCTGGTGGTCTCTGCACAGTTTGTAGGCAGCTCAACAGGTCTAACAGATCACTTTTAGGCTGGGTGTGGTGGCACACACCTTTAATCCCAGCACTCGACCAGAGACAGGCGAATCTCTGTGAGTAAAAGACCACCCTGGTATACATAGTGAGTTCTAGGCCAGCTGGGTCTACAGGAGATGAGAGAGAGAGAGAGAGAGAGAGAGAGAGAGAGAGACAGAGAGACAGAGAGACAGAGAGACAGAGAGACAGAGAGACAGAGAGGAACAAAGTAGTCACAATCACTCCGATGTGATGCAATTCCTTCTGACTTTATTTTTGTCAGTGGTATGAAGTAAGAACTGATTGTTTTCCACAGAGGGTTAATAAAATGTGTTAGTAATTATCAAATAGTTTAGAATTTCCAGATACCGATGAAGCTATTTTTGTATCAATTCTCATAAATCTGTTCTTTTGGGGGAACTCTCTATCCTATTTTATCAATCTATTTATTTTCATGCTAATCATAGGTTGAGTTCACCATTTCTTGTATCTATTGATTTATCCTTCATGGTAATGTAGAGGCATTAGCTTTTTGGTCTGCTCTGTAATATTTTTTCAAATGAGCTCATCTTCAATGAAAATTGTCTTGTGTAGGAGGAACTCTTCAGATTTCACTATTTCTACATCAGTACTTATAACAATTTCTTCATTTGGAATTTCTATAGCTCATCAATGGTACCAGTTGAAGCTCTATAGTGATACTTCATCATAAGGTATCTCTATGGCTCCACAGTCCCTTCTGTTTCTGACATCTTTCGTTATACTTTTGTATTTGTTAATTTATACATACCTACTTATTTTTCATATTTTATCTGGTGTTTCTATGTGTTTATTGTGGCTGAAATTACAATTCTCACAGATTCTTGGTCCATCTTCTTTAATAAAGTTTTTCTCTTTCTCCCTAACTATGCAATTTTAAGATAATGTTTCTTTATTATTATTATTATTATTATTATTATTATTATATTTTTTTTTTGTCTTTTTGAGACAGGGTCTCCCTGTAGCTCTGGCCATACTGGAACTCACTCTGTAGACCAGGCTGGCCTCAAACTCACGGAGATCCGCGTGCCTCTGCCTCCCAAGTACTAGGATTAAAGGCGTGTGCCACCATGCCCGGCCCAAGTTAATGTTTCTTTTTGCTTATAAAGATCTGTATTAATACTAAAGGAAAGGCATGAAAACGCTTGTCTGATACGGAAGCAGCCCAAGTTAGAAACTGGAGGCAAGCATGGGAACGGAGGGGACAGCATGTCTATGGTGCCCTGGTCCATTCATCCCTAGTAAGAACTAAATCCTTGTGCCTTCCACACTGCTCTCATGCCAAACTTGTGCATGCACACCTGCATACATACAGATGTAATTGTGTGCATGTATGTGGAGGCCAGAGGTCAATCTCAGGTGTTGTTCCTGAGAAGCCATCTACCTTGTTTTTGTTCTATATTTTAAGAAAATATTCTATTTCAGGGCTGGAGAGATGGCTCAGTGGTTAAGAGCACCAACTGCTCTTGCAGAGGACCTGGGTTCGATTGCCAGCACCCACATGGCAGCTAAGAACTGTCGTTAAGCCGGGCATGGTGGCACATGCCTTTAATCCTAGCACTCAGGAGGCAGAGGCAGGTGGATTTCTGAGTTCAAGGCCAGCCTGGTCTACAGAGTAAGTTCCAGGACAGCTGGGACTATAGGGAGACCCTGTATCAAAAAAAAATAAGTAAAAATATTTTATTTCTTTTTTTGTGTATGAGTTAATTTCTTGAATGTATGTAAGTGCACATGTGTCATGAAATGTCCACAGCAGCCAGAAGAGGGTGTCAGAACTGGAACTAGAGTTATGGACAGTTTTTTTTTGCCAATTTTTTATTGAAGCTCTGTGCATTTCATACAAATCAAATTACATTACAAATCAAATCTAAATCCATGCCCCCCTCCCTGCTTCCCCACCCCACTAGAGCTCATGAATTCTGCCAAACATGTTTTTCATCTTTTTCTCAGTCTCTCTCAAAATTCTCAATGTGGAAGTTTACTGTTTCAAGCAGAAGTTCACCGTTTCAGTCAGTTCTTCGATGTAGACTTTTCTGTTGTTGTCGTCATTACTCCTTCCAATATACATCACTCTGAAATATGTACATATGCATGGCACATATATCATAGGTTTTAGCATCTTCAGCTTATGATTTTTTTTTTATTAGGCTGAAAGATGTCATGTTTGAAGTCTCCTCCTTGGCAAGCCCAAATCACCATCAGTTCTGCCCTTGTGTTCCACACTGGGGTTTTCCCTTCCCATGGTCACCAAATGAGGTCCAGTAAGCACTGCATCCTGTCTTGATCATGAACAGTTTTTAACCACTCTGTGGGTGCTGGAAACTGAACTTGGGTCCTCAGTAAGAGCTGCCAATGCCCTTAACTGATGAGCTATTCGTCTAGCCCCCACTGCTTTTTTGTTTTTTGAGACAGTGTGTGTATGGGGCATAGGGCTCTCTAATTAAGTTAGGCTGCCTGGCCAGCAAATCCCAGGGATCTGCCTGTCTCTGCTTCCCCTGTGCTGGGATTACAACTGAGTACCATCATGCCAAGCTTTTTATGTGAATGCTGGGTATCAGACTCAGGCCATCAGGCCAAACTTTTGATTGTCTCAATTTCATATTCTTTCAACTATGTAGATTTGATGCTGAGTTTAGGTTTCAGTTTTTCATATTGTTCTGGAGTTTCTTCATTTTAAAAGTTTATTCATACTCAGAAAGATAAAATTCATATGTTCTCTCTCATGCAGAACCTAATATATAATGTGTGTGCATAGGGTTAGTGTGAGTATAGACTCAGAAACCAGTGAGGTCCTGCAGAGTAGTGTTTATAAAGTTAGGTGCACCAGAGTTTGGCACATAGACATTTAGGACTGTGAAGTCTTCTTGTTTAATTGGTCCTTTGACAAGGATGTTAGCCCTCTTTGTCTCTTTTGATTAGCTTTACTTTGAGGTCTATTTTGTCTGATATTAGAATAGCCACTCTGGCTTGTTTCTTGGTAACATTCACTTGGAGTATTTTTTTCCATCCTTTCACTGTAAGGTGGTGTCTGTCCTTGAGGGTGAAATGGGTTTCTTGTAGACAGCATCTAGAAGGATTCCGTTTCCTAATCCATTCTCCCAGTCTATGCCTTTTGATTGGGGAGTTTAGAAAATTAGTATTTATGGTTATTATTGAGAGATGTGTGTTGCTTCCTTTTACCTTATTTTTTATTTCATTGTTGGCCTAGGTTTGTATTTACTCTTTTATGCTTTTGTTGCTTTCTCTCTTTAATTGCTTAGGGATAGTTGTTCGTTTTCTCTGTTCTTTGGATTGCTTCAAGGATTTTCTAAAGTGTTGGTTTCTTAGACATGTATTCTTTCATCTTGTTCATGTCATGAAAGATTTTCTTTCTCTATCAACTATAATTGACATTTTTGCTGGGTATAGTAGTCTGGATTGGCATCTAAAGTCGTTTAGTACTGGAAATACTTTGGTCCACGTCCTTCTAGCTTTCATAGTTTGCACTGAGAAGGCAGCTGTAATTCTGATGGGTTCCCCTTATATGTAACTTGTTGTTTTTCTCTTGTGGCTTTCAGTATTTTGTCTTTCTTTTGAGCATCTAGTGTTTTAACAATTATATTGTGTGGGGAATTTCTTTTCTGGCCCTGTCTGTTTGGTGTTCTATGTGCTTCTTGTATTTGTATGGGTTTGTCTTTTTTCAGTTTGGGGAAATTTTCTTCTATTATCCTGTTGAAGATCTCATCAATAGTGTTGGGTTGGGATTCTTCTCCTTCCTCTGTCCCTATGATGTGGAGGTTTGATCTTTTCATAGTGTCCCACATTTCCTGGTTTTTCTACTCTTGTGGTTTTTAAAAAAATTTTCATAATCTTTACTTGAGCATTCTAGTTGATCCATGTTATCCTTCAGGTCTGATATTCTTTTTTCTGCTTCTTCCATTCTGCTTCTGAGGCTTTTACCCATCTTTTCCTGTTGATTGGATGAATGTTCAATTTCTTTTTTCATTTCACCCTGTGGTTTCTTTAGTATTTCCACTTCCTTCTGGAGCCTGCCATTCTCATCTTGTAGATCCTTGGTTCATTGGTCATTTTCTTTTTTCTTTTTTGCCTATGATCTTTTCAGCATTTCCTCTTCCTTCCAGAGTTTGTCATTTTCTTCCTTTAGTTCTTTCCAACATTTGTCATTATCTCCCTCTAGGTCCTTCTCGAGTTTTTCAGTCTCTCCCCTTAGTTCTTTCCATTGTTTGACATTATGACCCTCTTGGTCCTTTTTGAGTTTTTCATTCTCTTCCCTTAGCTCTCTAATTTCTTTGAATATGTCCACAGTTGTTCTTCTAAGATAATTGTCTTGGTTTCTTTCCAGGGAGATCTTGTTGTAGGAATCTTCTGTGGGGTTGGTAGAGTTCCATGTGGATTTATTATTTGCTTTCCCCATGTTGTTTTTTCTTTGTGACTTTGGCATGTGGATTTGTTTGTTTATTCATTTCCTTGGATTCTAGCACCTCAATGTTGGCTTCACAGACTATAATCACTAATACTGTGCCTGCTAGATCCTCTGCATCACTGATCCTGCAGGCTGATGGGGGGGCAGGGGAGTTTGCTATCTTGGCCCTGTCTACAGGTACCCTGTTGTCCAATTCATGGTCATGGGTAATACCAATCCTCCATGGGGCACAGGGGTGCCCAAAGCACCAAGGCAGGGAGGACTCACCTGGTTTTTCATCTGCTGAAGCAGGTGAAGTCCACTCAGGCCAAGCAATGGGCGCATGCTGGTGTTGTGTTGTGTGCTGTGTGCACGTCTTAGTTTACATTTTTTTAAATAAAAAGTTTATTCAGGTGTAATTTACAAACAAAATTCATCCATTGTAAATACACAATTTTCTGATTTATATTAACTCATTCAGAGGGATAGACATCATAACAATCCAATCTTAGAACAAGTTTTTCATCCTAAACATTTCCTTAGTAATCATTTTCAATCTAATATCATACAAACCACCAGCCCCAAGCAGCCACTTTTCTTTGTCTCTATATTTTTGCAGGTGGCAAGTTCATTCCAAGTCTTCCAAGGGTTCTCCACGCTGCTTTCCATAGTGGCTGTACCAGTTTATATTCTCACCAGAAGTGGATGAGTGTTAACCTCCCAGGCACTTGGTATCATTTGTTTTTTTTTATTCTAGTCAGTCTTATTGGAGTAAGATGATATCTTAAAGCGGTTTTAATTTGCATTTCCTTAATAATTAGCAATGTTGAACACTTCTTAAGATGTTTCTCAGCCATCTCTAATTTCTCACTTGTGAAGTCTCTGTTCAGTTCTTTGCTCCATCTTTGGAGTGGGTCATTTGTTTTCTTTCTTCTTTGTTTTTTGAGTAGTTTATATATTCTGGAAATCAATGCTTTGTCAGATGTATCTACAGTGAAGGTTTCCTCCCACTCTGTGGGTTTTCTCTTCACTTCCTTGATTGTTTCTTTTGTTGTACAGAAGCTTTTGAGTTTAATGAGGTCCCATTTGTCAATTGTTGACATTAATTCTTGCGCAGCTGCTGTCTGATTTAAGAAGTCTTTGCCTATGCCTATGTCTTTTAGTCTGCTGCCAACTTTTTCTTCTATTGCCTTCAGAGTTTTGGTTTTCACGTTGAGGTCTTTAATCCATCTGGAGTTGACTTTTGTACAGGGTGAGAGGTAGGGGCTTAATTTCATTCTTCTACAAGTGGTGATCCATTTTTGCCAACACCACTTGCTGAAGATATTATCTTTCCTCCATTTTGTTTTCTTGGCCCCCCGTGTCAAATATGAGATGGCTGAAATTGTATGTGCTCAAGTTTGGATCTTCAGTTTTGTTCCATTGGTCAACAGGTTTGTTTTTGTGCCAGTACCAAGCTGTTTTTATGACTATAGCCCTGTATTATAGTTTGAAGTCTGGTAGAGATCCCCCCTGTATTGCACTTTTTACTCAGGGCTGTTTTGGCTATTTGGGGTTTTTTGTTTTTCCAAATGAAATTAAGGACTTTTTTTCCAACCTGTGAAGAAACTCTTGGGCATTCTAATTGGGATTGCATTAAATATATACAAGAGTTTGGTAGAATGGACATTTCTGTTATATTAATTTTCCCAATCCATGAGCATGGGAGGTTTTTCCATCTTCTGATAACTTCTTCAATTTCCTTCTTCAAGGGTCTAAAATTTTTGTTGAAGAGATCCTTGGCATCTTTGTTTAGGCTTGTTCCTAGGTAATTTATTGTTTTTGAGGCTACTGTGAGTGGGAAGGTCTCCTTGAATTCCTTCTTCATTTGCTTGTTGTTGGGTTAATTTTGTATCCTGCCACTTTACTGAAGCTCTTAATTGTTTCTAGGAGTTTTCTGGTGGAGTTTTTAGCATCTCTTAGGTAAACAATCATATCATCAGCAAAAAGGGATAGCTTGACTTCCTCTTTTCTTGTTAGTACTCATTTAATTTCCTTTTCTTGCTTTATTGCCCTAGCTAGTGTTTCAAGCACTATATTGAAGAGGAGTGGTGACAGGGAGCAGCTTTGCTGATTTACTATCTTTAAAGGGAATGCTTCTGTCGTTTCCCCATTTAGGATAATATTGGCTGTGGGTTTTGTGTATATGGCCTTGATTACATTGAGGAATGATCCCTCCAATCCAATTCCCTCTAAGACTTTAAGCAGGAAGGGATGCCAGATTTTGTCAAAGGCTTTTTCTGCTTAAATTGAGATGATCGTGTGGTTTTTGTCTTTCAGTGCATTTATATGCTTGATGATATTTATTGATTTTCATATGTTGAACCATCCCTGCATATCTGGTATGAATCCAACTTGGTCATGATGGATGATCTTCTTGATGTGGGTGTGTATGCGATTTGCCAGTATCCTGTTTAAGAATTTTGGCATCTGTGTTCATTAGTGAGATGGGTCTATAGTTCTCCTTTTTAGTTGTATCTTTGCCTGGTTTTGGTAATAGAGTGATGCTGACTTCATAGAAGGAATTTTGGAGAATTCTCTCTGTTTGTATCCTTATAAACAGTTTGAGTAATAATGGTATGTTTGTAAGTCTTTTTGAAATGTTTTATAGAATTCTGCCACAAAACCATCTGGGCCTGGGCTTTTTTAGTTGGGAGGTTTCTTATTACATATTCAATTTCTTCATATATTGTGGGTCTGTTTAAGCTGCCAATCTCTTCTTTGTTGAGCTTTGGTGATTCCAAGAATTTCAGATATTCATCCATTTCTTCTAGGTTTTCAAACTTGGTAGAGTATAGGTTTTTGAAGTATTCCCATATGATTTTCTGGATCTTTTCATTGTCTGTTGTGATATTTCCCCTTTCATCACAGATTGTATTGATTTGGAGTTGTTCCTTCTTTCTTTTGGTTAACTGGGCTAGAGATCTGTCTATCTTGTTTATTCTTTCAGAGAACCAAATTTTGGATTCATTGATTTTTTTGTATTGTTTTCTTTGTTTCTATTTCATTGATTTCTGCTCTGATTTTTGTTATTTCTTCCTGTCTGTTGCGTTTAGGGTTCATCTGTTGTTGCCTCTCAAGTGCTTTTAGCTGTAGTGTTAGATCATTCACTTGTGCTCTTTCTGTTTTTCTAATGTAGGCACCCAGGGCCATAAACTTCCCTCTTAGGATTGCTTTTAAAGTATCCCATAGGTTTGGTTGTGTTGTATTGTCATTGTCATTCAGTTCCCGGAATGCTTTTATTTCTTTCTTTATCTCTTCCTTAACCCATTCATTATTCAGGAGTGTGTTGTTTAGTCTTCATGTATTCTTGTAGATAGTAGGGCTTATCCTGATGTTGATAGTGAGCTTTACTATGCTTTGGTCTTATAGAATGCATGAAATTATTCAATATTTTTGTGGTTTTGAAATCTTCTTGGTGAATTGTTCCTTTCATAAAAATGTAATGGCCTTCTTTGTCTCTTCTGATTTCTTTTCCTTTAAAGTCTATTTTGTCTGATATTACAATAGCAACACCTGCTTTCTTTTTGGTACCATTTGCTTGGAATATTTTTTTTCCATCCTTTCACTTTAAGGTAGTGCCTATCCTTGAAGGTAAGTTGCATTTCTTGTAGACAGCATATCAATGGGCTCTGTTTCATAATCCAATCTCTCAGTCTATGTCTTTTAATTGGGGAGTTTAGTCCTTTAATATTTAAGGTTATGACTAATAGGTTTGTGTTGCTTCTTTTCACATTATTATCCATTTGTGGTTTTGGTTTAGGTTTCTACTTCTTCAATTATGCTTTTATTGATTTCTCTTTCTAGGTGCCTGGGGATGGTTGCTCCTTTCTTCTGTCCTTTGAATTGCTACAAGTATTCTCTGAAAGGTTGGTTTTCTGGACATGTATTCTTTCATCTTGTTTATGTCATGGAAGATTTTTCTCTCTCCTTCAACTATAATTGACATTTTTGCTGGGTATAATAACCTGGGTTGGCATCTATAGTCTTTTAACACTGGGAATGCTTTGCTCCACGTTCTTCTTGGTTTCATAGTTTGCACTGAGAAGTCAGTTGTAATTCTGTTAGGTTTCCCCTTATATGTAACTTGTTGTTTTTCTCTTGTGGCTTTAAGAATTTCGTCTTTGTTTTGGGCATCTAGCATTTTAACTATAATATTGCCTGGAGAGTTTCTTTTCTGATCTTGTCTGTTTGGATTTCTATGTGCTTCTTGTATTTGTATTGGTTTGTCTTTTTTAGTTTTAGTTTGGGGAAATTTTCTTCTATTATTCTGTTGAAGATCTGATCAATACCATTCTCTTGGGATTCTTCTCCTTCCTCTATTCCTATGATGTGGAGGTTTGATTTTTTCATAGTGTCCCACAGTTCCTGGTTATTCCACTTTTGTGTATTTTAAAATTTTTCATAATCTTTACTTGAGGTTTTTAGTTGTTCTGTGTTATCTTCCAGGTCTGATATTCTTTGCTCTGCTTCTTCTATTCTACTTCTGAGGCTTTTTCTGTTCCTTTTCTCTTGATTGGATGAGTGTTTGATTTCCTTTTTCATTTCGTCTTCCGATTTCTTTAGTATTTCCACTTCTTTTGGAGCTTCTCAATCTCTTCCTGTAGCTCTTTGTTTTGCTCGTTGGTTCCCTTATCTTTTTCAGCATGACATCGTTTCTGTGTTTCCACTTCCTTCCGGAGTTTGTCATTCTCTCTCTCTAGTCCTTCTTGAGTTTTTTAATCTATTTTCTTAATTCTCTGACTTTCTCTTTATAGTCTTGGACTTCTTTAAGTATGTTCATAATTGTACTTCTAATATCTATGTCCTGGGACATCTCCATGGGGACCCCACTGTAGGAATCTTCCACAGGGTTGGTAGAGCTTGGTGTGGTATTATCCTGCACCTTTCCCATGTTGTCTCTTCTTTGTGTCCCTGGCATGTAGGTTTCTCTTTGCCTGTATTCTAATGTGAATCCCAAATGCCTCTTCACTTTGTTGAAGGCTTTCTTTGCTTGCCTCCTTCAGATCCCTTCTTTGTTTGTTTGATTGATTTGTTTTTCTCCTTTTCTCCTTGCTTATGGAATGTTGACTTGTCTAACTTTAGGCTTTCTATTGGAAGTCTAACTCACGCTTCCCTTTCTGTTCTGAAGGTTCTCCAAAGAATCCACTTGGTCACTCCTTCAGCAATCCCAATTCCATTGGGGGGGGATTGCTATTTAGCCAGCACACTGGTACTTGTGCTTCAGGTGGTCCCTGGAAATTTCCAATCTCAAGTCTCACACAGGCCCACCTTTTATACCCGCTGGGAGGACAACTCTACCCCCACAGCCACACAATCGTACCAAAGACGAATGGATCAAACCAAACAATCTGCCTGGCTGAAGCACCCAGCTCCCACCTGTGTTTCAGGTGGTCCTGGGTGATCTCCCTATACTTATTCTTTGGTAAGTGTATTTTTCAATGTCTTCATACCATAATAGCTGGAAGTTTTTGTACTGTTTTGTTTTTAATGACACCTTAAAATATCCCTTCAAAGTTTTCTTATGCCATCTAGAACCAGAAATATAAGCTAGACCTGGATTTCATTCTCTGGCTTGACTCAACTCCAGGTTGCTTTTAGCCAGGCAATTTTTCCTCCCATGAGCAGCACTTTCAGCTGATACGATCCTTATTATGTGCATCAGGTAACCTAATGTGCCAATAACGCCAAGTTTTTCTTGCATACAGTGATGTTTTTTAAAAATATATTTTTAAAAGAAATTTTACAGGTAAATTTTTTAAATGGAAAATTTGCCATTTTCATATAATATAATTTGATGCCATTTAGATCCCCTCCCTTATTTGTACCTCCCCCCCCTTACTGCCCCTGCCCAATTTAATTATATATATCCTATAAGGATATATATATATATATATATATATATATATATCCTATAGAGTCTGATTTGTTTTCCCAAATGTCCTTCAGTGTGGGTCTATCCACTGGATCCTGATTAACCTACCAAAAGTCTTAGCCCTCTTAGAGACTGTCTCTCCCTTTCTGAGCAGCCATCAGTTGACAAAAGTTCCTCAGGTTGAGTTGGGGTTTCTTACCCACTTCCTCATGTTTATGCTGGGATTATGTGTGGTTTGAACTTGTGTGTGACTTATGCATACTGTCAACATTGCTGTGAGTTCATCTGTGTAACTGACCAGCTATCTGGAAAATTCTGTTTCCTTGTGGTCATCCAACACCTCTGGCTCTTACAAGCTCTCCACCCCCTCTTCTGCAATAATCCCTCAACCTTGGGAGGCAGAAGTTTGAAATAGGTTTCCTATTCAAGGATAAGCACTCTGCAGCTTCTTGTTTTCTGCACACTGGCTAGTTGTGGGTTTCTCTGTTAATCACTATCTGCTGCATAAGGAAATTTCTCTGGTGAGAGTTGCGAGGTGCATTTATCCTGTGTAGAGGTTGCATTGAAGATGCGTTACTTAGAATTAAGCATCTTACCAACACGTCTCTGTCTCTTTGTGTTGACCAGTTGTATAATTCTGTAATAGTCTCTGTCTGTTGCAGAAAAAACCTTCTTGATGACAGGAAAAATGTATACTTGTCAGGGCTGGAGAGATGGCCTAGCAGTTAAGAGCACAGACTGCTCTTGCAGAAGACCTAGGTTCAATTCCCAGCACCCACATGGCAGCTAAGAACCGTCTTTAACTCCAGTTCCAGGGGAATCTGACGCCCTCTTCTGACCTCCACAGAATTACAAGACGCAGGTGCACCAACCTACATGCAGACAGTACACTCATACATATAAAAATAATAAAAATTTTTTTTAATACTTGTCTATAAATATGAGGATACAATTTAGAATATAGTAAGAAATTAAATTTGTCTAGGAATGTGGCAAAGTGGATTTTTCTCTAAGATCTATGTGTATTTGGCTATGTTTACAGTACCACACATGAGTTGTTTTTTTTTGAGCACACCTTTGTTGATTAGACAGCTGTTGATTATCCCCAAGATAAAAGTGCCAGTACTGTACCAACAGCAATAGTTTGCTGGGCCACTCATTATTTTTAAGTGTGTGTGTGTGTGTGTGTGTGTGTGTAAATGCTCAAGTAGAGGGCATCAGATTCCCTGGAGCTAGGGTTATAGGTGGTTGTGAGCTACCCTATATGGGTGTTGGGAAACAAACAAAGGTTCTCTGGAAGAACAGTAAGCACTCTTAAGCACTGAGCCATCTCTCTAGCCCCTACATAGTGTGATATTTAAAAAATGTATGTAAGTATGGGACACACTTGTCATGGCATGCCTTTCAAGATCAGAGGTCAAGCTTGGTGTATTAGTCAAGGTTCTCTAAAGAAACAGAAGTAACAGGACGAATATATAGCTATATACAATTTATTGATTTGCTCACGTGACAGAGTTCAAGGAGTCCAACAGTAGCTGCACCACACTGGAAAGGCTGAGAGAATCCAGGGAATTGCTCAGTCCACAGGCTGGATGTATCAGTAGTCCCAATCTAGTGCTGAAGGCCCGAATGGATTCCAGGAGATCTGCCAGTCTCAGTACACGCTGGGATCTGAAAGGTTGATCCCAGCAGCAAGACAAACTCCCCAGATGAGAGAGGAAAGCCACAGGAGAAAAGGGACCAGCTCCTTCTGCCGTGGCCTTTTATACTGCCTGCTGGCAGAAGGTAACGCCCACATTTGGGGTGGGCCATCCGGGTTGAGGTGGTCCAATCCAAATATCCTTTTTCTCTTATTTGTTCCTTAGTCCAGTCAAGTTGACACACAGGATTAACCTTCGCAAGTCCACGCCTTGTTAACTTGACACCCAATAAATAGCCTCTCCTTATGTTATGCTTAAATGTCAATTGCAAACAATGGCAAGGTCATAATTCCACGTAACATGTTATAAGTGTCTCATATCTTAGAGTAGGTGGTAATGTCCTTGAGGAACACTTAATCCTTCAGTATCTAATAACCTAAATNAAAAAAAAAAAAAAATGAACTGGAGAGATGGCTCAGTGGTCAAGAGCACTGACTACTGTTGCAGAGGACCCAGGTTCAGTTCCCAGCACCTACACAGCTGGATCCAGCCATCCTTAACTCCAGTTTCAAGAGATCTGCTGCCCTGTTCTGGCCTTTATGGGCACCAGGAACACACATGATACACTTACATACATGCAGGTAAGACACACATATAAAATAAAAAATAGGTAAAAAGTAAAAAATCTAATATCAATATAGCAATAAAAGATCCCAAAATGGTACCAAGCTTCCTGAACATTATCAATGATTCCCATACCACAACTTAGAATACACATCAATAAGCCAACTGACCCTAAAACAGTAAGTGCATACTAGTACTAAGAGATGTGGTTAGCACCAGCAACACTTCTTGGGTATTGCCTAGAACTAGGATTTGCTCTGCTGTTGCTATAAAAGCCCTTTGAGAAAACACATGACCCAATTATTGAGTGCAGAGAAGACAGAAAAGCCACAGGAGACTCAATTTTTTTTTAATTTTATTTTTTTATGTGTATGAATGTACTGTCTGCATGTAGTTTGTGCACCCATATCATGCAAAGCCTCGGAGGTCAGAGAGGGTGTCAGATTTCCCTGAACTGGAGTTATAGATGGTTCTCAGCTGCCATGTGGGTGCTGGGGATCGAACCCGGGTCCTCTGCAAGGGCAGTCGGTGCTCTTAATCTTTAGGCCATCTCTCCAGCCCATCAATATGTTTTTAACAGTTTTGAGCCTAGATGAGAACAAACTATGTGCTCATGACGTCAGGTATGTGTCTCCCACCTCTGCGACAGGCACATTCCCTTCCTTATTTTCTACTTTTTCTAAACCAAAGATAGTGAGACCATCCTAGTCTTTCCCAGCCCCAATTTTCTCTTTTAGAGAGAAATGAAACCAAGAATGTGAATCCTGGTTCCGGACATTCATCTTAGAATCCATCATGAGGGGTGTTGGCTGTCTTTACAGGCTAGAACTCACTAGGAACTCAGAAAACACATTTGCTCACTTCATCAGACAAAGCACTGCACATTCAGCAATAGTGGGGTATGTAAATCAACATGTGGGTAAAGTTGGGAATGAAAGAAAACAGCGACACAAAGACTTTCTAAACAAAGAATTTTATCCAGAAGCCAATATGACACCCACCTACTACAACAGAAACACATTTGCTGGTGCCTGCTACAGCACTAGACAAATGCTGCTATGTCTTGTTTTGAAATCTCAAGACAGATAATTATTTCTTCACACATTTATTTTTAGTGTCAGAATAGAGTGTTTGTTTCTTTGAGTGCCTATGATTTTTTGTGCTGAAAGTATATAAATTTGAAGATACCCTAGCCAGTAGCAATCAATAAAGAATGAAGCATTTTCGAAAGGAGTGGGGAGGTGCTGGAGAGATGGCTCAGCTGTTGAGAGCACTGACACCCGGATTCAATTCCCAACATGCACATGGCAGCTAACAACTGTCTATAACTCTAGTTCCAGGGAATTCAATGCCCTCTTCTGGCCTCTACAAGCACTGGACATCACAGGTACATTTACATGTATGCAGGCAATACACTCATACACATAAAATAAATATATAATGGGGTTTGGTTTGGTTTTATTGTCTTTTTGAGACGGGGTCTCCCTATAGCCCCAGCTGACCTAGAACTCACTCTGTAGACCAGGCTGGCCTTGAACTCACAGAGATCCGCCTGCCTCTGCCTCCTGAGTGCTAGGATTAAAGGCACTCCCCACCATGCTGGCTTTTATAAGCAGGAGGAACTACTGAAAGACAGTTTCAGACATGTCAAGGTACCTGGAAAAGGCAGAGATCCACTGAGCTGCCTGGAAGATACACAGTTTGACCTGTTGATCTTTCTGCTTTCATGAGCTATCACCCATGCTCAGGGAGGCTTTTGCAGACACAGCTGTCTTTGAGCCATTTCGGTTCCTGTGTGTTACTTCACACTCATACTCCAGTAAGTAACCCCAATAAACTCATTGGTTCACCATGTTGGACTTTGTTGGTATCTTTACTTTGATATGGCATGGATTCCCTACATGTAGTAAGTAGATGATTGTTCATATCTCCCCCAGAATAGTGTCATACAACAGCTCTCTTTTATCATTCACCACTATCTATGCCAGGCTAGCTGGCCACTAGCTTCCAGGTATTTATTTTCTTGTCTTTGCCTCCCATCTTGTAGTAGGAGCACTAGGGTTATAGATGCCTCTACAGTATCCAGGTTTTACCTGGGCTTTGGGAATTCAACCTCGGTTTCTCAGACTTGTGTGGCAACCACTCAATCCACTGAGCCATCTCACTAGCCCCTGAATTTTTTCTCATGGGAAATCTGCATGACAATGGAATTATTTATACAGTTTCACAGATGGCTTAGTAATGAATGGCATAAGATGAATCCAGTCCCACTAGACTAAAATGGAGCAGAAAATTCTCATTGCTTACTGATACCCCAGCCATCATAAGGCTGTATCAAAATAGATTGCTCATATTTTTCTGATGTTCATAAGCAAACCTTCTATGCTGCCATTTAGATAAAAGTACAGCAGACAGAATTATGTACAGTGCTTAATATTTGATAATTACAACATGTGGTTATGTTATTGGAGTATGCATTTACTATTCTATATTTTTTGCCATTTTGAGCTGTACTCCTATTTGTTGAAGACGTTTATAATAAAATAGTATGCTGTGTAATGCCCACACCAGCCTCATATATCTTGAATTTACTGTGTTTCTTTTCAAATGTATATAAAATTTTTGTTTGCTTCTTTGGGCTGGTCTTGAACTCTTGACCTTTTGATCTCAAGAATCATCCCACTCCAGCCCCAATAGCTGAGATTCGGGTACACTGCTACCCTGGCTTACTGTGTGTCTTTTTAAAAGTTTTTATTTAATTTTGTTTATGAGTTTTTTGCTTGCATGTATATGAGTGCACCATATGTGTGCAATACCCATAGGGGCCAGAAGAGGGTGTCAGATCCCCATAACTAGAGTTACAGATCCTTGTTAGCCATCATATCGGTGCTGGGAACTGAACCTGGGTCTTCTGTAAAAGCCATCTCTCCAGCCTCCTTACAATGTGCCTTGATTGAAGCAAGAATATGTATGGAGTGATTGATCTAGAGGATACAAGTTCCTGTAATATTATCTTCAGACAACCATAGAACCAGCTAACAACACAATGCTCAAAGCATATTCCCTTTGTTAAGCATCACATGACTGCATATATAATTGGGGTGGAGAGAGAGAGAGAGACTTACTAGATATAATCTAAAATTTGGAATGATTTCATCCCAAACTGGAAATCTGGCAACCCTAGATACAAATGAGAAACAGATAAATAAACAGTTCATGCAGATAACATGGAGGTCATAAAATTTGGAGGAGAATAATCTACTGGGACCTTTTAAAAAGCAGTGCAAATTAATATAGGGCTGTAAAACCTGTAGTTATAAACCTCGATGTGCAAGGGAAGAAGCTGTCCACACTGCCTGGCATGGGCATGGGATGAGTCCTAAGTACTCTAGGAGGGCCATATTTACACACTTAAGCAAAGTGGATATGAACTAGGATCAGAAAACTTACTGTGAAGGTGGCAGCTGTAGAAAGGAAAAGAGCTTGAAGCTAATTGTAAATTGTTATCATGGATTTTATGAGAGACTTATTTTTTCTGATTACAGGAGGCAATATTATTTGCCTTTAAACACTTTTTTATTTTTATTGATGCTTTGTGTATTTCATACATCATTTTCCAATTCAGTTCAGGCATATTTCCCTTTCCCTTCCCCCGCATCCCACCACACCCCATCCCAGATCATGCATTCTGCCATAACTGTCCTGCATCTTTCTCTCAGTTTTTTTTCATTTTTTAGCAATAAGTGATAATTTATGAGTACAAGCATCCTTCGTGTAAAACCAATTTGCAGGCTGTTGTGCCCAAACCCCACATCTCCACCATACAAGGGGGCTTGTATGTTCAATCAAGTTGATCAAATGAGTGTCCAGACTATATTGCTGTAGTTTCACCATTCACCCCAATCGAAGCCCTTACATTCTACCATGCCCCCTCTTCCAAAGATTGTTCCCTAGGCTTAGAAAAGGGGCACAGGTGGATGAGAAGCAAAACAGTCTACTTTCTCTGGAGCTGTTGTCTTGGACTCTGGTCAATTCTGGCTGTTTCCTTTCATGGGCTGACAGTTTGTCCAGGAATAACCTTTCGATCCTACTAATGAAGCACAAGCAATTAGATATATAGGTATTTAAACAGCACTAAATAGTTATGGTAGGTTACTTTGGTATAGACACAGATGTTTGGATGGTATGTAATCCATGAATTACATTTTTTCCTGTTAAATATGACAGGGTCTTATGTGGCTTATAACATTCCTAACCTGTAGAGGATGTAATCTGTGGCATCACCGTGGTTATTCCTCCAAGGAGAGAGCCAATAGACAATTAGATTTGGGATATACAGAGCTATGGCTGCCTCGCTCTGCACAGTATTTCCAGGCAGGTGAGGTGTAGCTGGTGCGTGACGGTGGAGTCTTGCTTGACCTGCAGAAGACCTGTATTTGCTTTATTGGTTTAGTGGCCTTTGGTAACACCTCTGGTATCCAGAGCCATCTGTACACTTGCATGGTGGCTCAATACATCTTTCCAGCAGTGTAACGTCAGGTCTTCGACAGAGGCCTTATTGCCTCTCTTCTTGCAGTATCCCAGTTTAGAGGCAAGGGCCTTTACCTTTGTGGGGGGCTTAGATCCTGGCCAACATCTCCTTGGTAGAATAATCCATTGCTGATGTCAGAGCTCCTGTATTAATATATTTTGCTTAAGTGCATAGCTTAAGGACTTAGTATTATGTTGGTACTGAATAGAGAATAATCCTTTTCACAGTTCCTATGCTATTATCAATTAAAGAAGGCAGTTTTAACCAGTTTTATAAGAGATTACCTCTGAATGTTGTCTCCAATTTACATTTGGAGAACGACCTCATCGGGTGAATTTGATGAAATCTGTCCTTGATCCACCCTATAGGTATGTATAATACAACTGTCCTTCTAGAGACTCATGGGTTAAAAAAGGGGGGGGAGGGTACAGATAGACATGAAACCTTTTCATAAAAACCTTGAAATTCAATCTTAAAACTAACTACGGGAAAAGATGTTGTATGTTCCAACAGGTCAAAATGTCACCAACTTAACAGTTGAGAAAGAAAAGATACAGCTTTGCATTGGAGAAGGATGTACAACCAGAAAGTGAGAAATGAAAGGCTGACATGGCTGAACATGTGAAAGGAAGAAAGCCTCAGATTGCTACAAACATCAAATCCCTCGGTGGATCCTACTGTAACAACTATTTATAATGAGTCTAATGAAACTTACCTTCTAAGTGCTGCAAAGGTTTTAATAGGAGAGACTTTCTTAGCCTCCCCACCTTTAACATTTTTACACACAGCAAAAAAGCAGAGAAAATTCCCAGTTTCCTTGGTTCATAGCAGCTTTAGAGACATGATATTTTCGTGGAATGCACATTCACAGAAATTTTATTTCTTTGTGTGTGTTGGTGTGTGTTGGTGTGTATGAGAGCAGAAAAGAGAGATAGATGAGATGAGATGGAAGGAGAGAGAAGAGAGAGATATGAGATAGGAGAGATGAGAAGATAGATAGCGAGAGAGAGAGAATACTTCAGGTGTTGTTCTTCAGAGACCATCTATCTGGGTTTTTGAGACAGGGTTTCTCACTGGCCTGGAACTCACTAAATAGTCTGGGACTGGCTGGCCACTGAGTCCCTGGCATCCTCCTCTCTCTGACTTCGAAGCACTTAGATTACAATCACGTGCTATCATGCCTGGCTTTTTTTTATGTGGGTCCTTGTGCTTTCAAGGCATGCTGAGCTTATCAACTGAGCTAGCTCCCCAGTCCCAGTTCACAAGTAAGGGGACCTTTAGATCTGGCCAATTTACATAGGGTTTCCCTTCTTAGAAAGATTGGTGTAAAAAAAAAAAGATTGGTGCCAATTTCCTGGATTGAAGATGAGGCATTAGGGTTCCCAGAGACCTAGATGCTCCGACCCAAAATCTACTGAAGACGAGGTGGGGTTTGTCTGGGCTAACTTGGGGCTGTAGGCTTTGCCAGAGATAATGAGGATCCACTGTAAGATGCATCTTGAGCATGGAAAATGAGGGAAAGCTCCTAAGACTGGGAAGGAATGCTGTTTTCAAAGGGTTTCTGGGTAGCAGAAAGAAAGAGTCATACTGAGGCTATAAAATCTTTAATACCTCATTAAAATGAGCTCAACCATTTTTCAAATCAGTTTGAATGAAGTCTTTGAGGTATGGGTTCATGTGGCTGATATCACTCATTCACAGGAGTATAGGAAGTGTTTAAATCATTTAAGTATGAAATGAATGCTTAGAAGTTTTTAATCTTTCCAGTACTTTGCTAAATGTCATTAATATTACACTCTGGAAATTCACTTTGATAGAAGTTAGTGGGATCCAGGACAGAGAACCAGAAAGTGAAAGTGATAAACCCATTCCATTTGGAGCACACTCAAAAATTAATAGAAGATGTTGATGCAACTGTCATGTGTGTTTATGGAAAGAGTCATTTGGGATCTCCGAGAAGTTCAAGTATGGCATACACCATCCATGCCTTATTGACATCTCTGGTCCCTCCTTGTAGTTTCCTATGTTTTTATGCCTGAGATGTTCAGACTGCTTTTCAGGAGTATTTGAGGAGCCCAGAAGCACTACAGTGTTTGTGCCTCAGGAGTGCCTACAATCCATGTAGCAGAGACGTTGGGTGATACATAACCCAGTTTCCTTGACCTTCACTGTCATTTACTTTATACTTTTAGTTCAGTATTCACTAATTCATGCATTCATTCATTTCTTTATTTTGAGACAGGGTCTCAGTCTGTAGCCCAGGTTCATCTAGAACTTGCTATATAGCCCAGGCTGGCCTCAAACACATGTCAATCCACTTGCCTTAGCTTCCTGAGTGCTGAGATTACAGGCTTGAGCCACCATGCCTAGCTTGAACTGTATCTTAAACCTACAAACCCATAACACCAGTCACTAGCCTCTTGTGGTTATTTAGTATTTGAGGAAAGCTAATCAGATATGTGTAAGTATAAAATACATGCCAAATTTCAAACACAAAGAGAAAGAATATAAACTATCACATTGTTATTTCTTAATTTGATTTCACATTGAAAGGATGATATTTTTTATATGTAGTGATAAATGAAACACAGTACTATCATCAGTTTTACTTTGTCCATTTGTATTTTGAATATGGCCAGAAACATTTTACCTACAAAAGTTTAATATAAATGAGAGTTGTCTTTTATTTTTATTTAAAAATATTTATTATTTTTATGTGTATGAGTGTACTGTCTGCATGTACCTAAATGTACCTGTTTTGGGAAATCCTCTTGGAAGTCAGAAGAGAATATCAAATTCCCCTGGAACTGGAGTTACAGAAGGTTGTTAACCACTATGTACATGCTGGGAATGGAACCTGGGTCTTCTGCAAGGGCAGCCAGACTCTTAATGGGTGAGCCATCTCTCCAGCCCCATCTTTTATTTTTTTTAGACAGCATTATTCTTAGAAAATTCCCATAAGATCTGGGAGGAGTTATGGGGAGAAGTAGGGGTGAATGATCAAAATATATTTTATGCATGTATGAAATTGTCAAAGAATTAAAAAAATTTTTTTCATTTCTTTTTAACTTTATTTTAATAAAAATTATTTTTATTTATTTATTTATTTTTATTTTTAAGAGAGTCTACAATATATTGACAAAATTGTTTGCAGATAGCATTGATGTTACTCATTATGTCATACAATTAGGTAATTGGTGCATTTTACAAGTATCTATGTCCAAATTTTGAACAAACCAAGGTTCCCATAGTCCAGTTGGAGAAGCTTGTATGCACAGGCATGTTGATCAATTAGGAGTCCAGACTATATTCCTGTAGTCTCATGATTCACCACTATCTCTCAGCAGCCCTTACAATCTACCACGCCTCCTCTTCAGCAGTTTGTTCCCTGGGCTTTGGGAAAGGGGCACAAGTGGGTGAGAAGAAAACAGTCTAATTTCTTTGGAGTTGTCATTTTGGACTTTAGTCTGTTCAGGATGTTTCCCTTCATGGGTTGACAGCTTTTCCAGTGATACCCTTTTTAGTCATACTAACAAAGCACAAGGTATTGGATGTACAGGCATTTAAGCAGTACTAATTATTATGTCAAGCTAAGCTGTGAGCATAGACACAGATGCTTGGATGGTATGCTAATCCACAAACTGTGGTTTCTCTATAAAGGGTGACAAGTTCTTATTGTGGCTTATAACATCTCCTAACCACTAGAGGACATAAGCTTGTGGCATCCACAGTGAAAAAAATTTAAAAATATTTTTAAAAAGTAAAAAAATGCATGTGAGGATTTAAGATCAGCCTCCCTGAGGAGGTATAACTAGCTCATCAGCAAATCTGTTTGTTTCCTCCTTCCCCCCATTGTTCCTCATTGTCTCATTTTACTTTGGGGCTAATCTCTTGTGAAAGCTTGGATCTGAATGTCCTTTAAAGGTCCAACTGTGGTCGCACACACCTTTCATCCCAGCACTTGGGAGGTAGAGGCAGGTGAATCTCTGTGGGTTCAAGGCCAGCCTGGTCTACATAGCAAATTCCAGGCCAGCTGGGGCTACTGAAAAAAAAAGGGGGGGGAGGCAAGTGTTGAAGGCTTGCTCACCAGGCTGTGACATTATTATTAGGAGATTATTTGGAGATGTCTAGCTCTTTAGGTAGGTAGGTAGGTGGGTCACTGGGAACATGGCCTCAAAGGAATTACTGGGAACCAGGCCCTCCACCCACCCCTCTGCTTCTTGGTCACCATGAGGTAAGCATCTTTGCTCTACCATGTGTTCTGCAAGATGTTTTGCCTCACTACAGGCCCAAAAGCAAGAGCCAATCAATTATGGACCCAACCTCTGAAACCATGAACCAAAATGAACTCTTCCTCTTATTAAGTTGTTTCTGTGACATACTTGGTCCCAATAAAGGAAACCTATATAACACACTTCCCTAATAAACTACCTACCTGTACCCAAACCCTTGATTTAAGGTTGGCTTTGAGTGGATGAGTGGGGCTGAGATGCAAACTAAAAACATCAGGTGAGCACTTATTTTATGACCTGAGCCCAGGAGATTCTTGGTCTTGTTAGAGATTAGATTAGGCTTTTCTCTTTTGACCCCCTAATGTACATAGAATGAAATTGACACAACTTAGCTTGGTATATGAACTGCTCTTTCATCTGCCCAAAATATCCCTTACTTTAAAACATATATTTTATATTTCCTTCTTATTTTTTAAAAAATTACTCATTTAAGTTTTTTAAATGTTTCATTTATTCTTTTTATTTATTTATTTTTTTCATATGTGTGAATGTATTGCCTGTATGTGTGTAAGTACGAATCTAGCAGAGTCAGGAGTCAGAATCCCCTGGAACTGGAGTAATGGATGGTTGTTATCCACCATGTGTGTGCTAGGAATTGAACTCAAGTCCTCTGTAAGAGCAGCTGGTGCTCTTAACTGTTGAGCCATCTCTGCAGCCCTAAAAAATTTTATATATGTTTGCCTGAATGTATGTATATGTGCAGGGACCTGTAGAGGCCAGAAGAGGGTGCCAGATCCCCTAGAAGTGGAGTTGCTAGCAGTTGTGAGCTGCCCTATGTGAGGATGTGGATACTAAGAACTGAACTCAGGTCCTCTGCAAGGACAGCAAGTGCTCTTAGCTGCTGAACCATCCCTACAAAAGCATTCTTTATCTGTTTTTTTTCTTTTTTTTTTTTGCTTCTGATATTTCACTACTATTATTTCTTATAGTTTTCTATGCTATATTAGTCATTCAGCTTTATATGCTATCTACTATTTCTACTAAATCTTTGACATATTAGGCATAGTTATTTTGAATACCCAAATAGTTCCAACATTTATTTGTCTTATCTGAGTCTGGTCCTGATGATTATTCAATCTCCAAGGAGTGTGTTGCTTTTTCCTTCCTTTTTGCAAGCCTTGCAATATTTATCCACAGTTGGACATGTTGTGTAGGACAGTACAAAGTTAAGTAAATAGCTTTTCTGTGTGGAAATGGGTGGGCTTTCCTTTTGCTAGGCCTTTATCAAGTTCATGGCCTTCTGGGCTTGGTTTGTGCATTGTTGTTGCTATGGTTACCCTTAGTACAGACAGATTTAAGATTCTTATTCAGTTACCTTAATTGTAGGGTAGGGGGCATGGTTAATTAATAGAGCAGTGTCTATTTGATTCTAGGATTGTCTCTGTGCTATTCTCCTCAAACAATTTCTGCACACTGTTTTTTCAGTTTCCTGTTTTTTCAGTTTTTTTAAGTTTTATTTTTTAATCATTAACTTGGGTATATGGTAGCTTATTCAAATGAATACTGTTTTAAGTATTTATCTCTTGTTTAGGTCTCAGGGAGGTAGTCTTCCCTATTTTCTTGCCCTTTCCCTGGCTTCACCTATAGCTTCAATACTTAACTCCTGGCCTCTTTTTTTTTTTTTTTTTTTTTTTTTTTTTTTATTATATATATTTATTGATTGATTTATTATTTATTTATTTATGTGTATGAATGTACTGTCTGCATGCAGGTTTGTGCACCCGTGTCGTGCAATGCCGCGGAGGTCAGAAGAGGGTCTCGGATTCCCCTGGAACTGGAGTTCTCCTGGAATTGGAGTTACAGACGGTTCTTAGCCGCCATGTGGGTGCTGGGGATCGAACCCGGGTCCTCTGCAAGAGCGTCGGTGCTCTTAACCGCTAGGCTATCTCTCCAGCCCCAACTCCTGGCCTCTTAAGAGTACACCCCCTCCCTTTTCCTTCTGCTCTAAGGACCTCTCATCTTCTTTATCAGATTTAAACACAAAGTCCAATTCCAACTTCTTCCCTTGTTTTTTTTTTACAACCAATCAATTGCTAAACCTTGTTAAGTCTTATTCTATAATACCCAGGAATGTCAGCTCCTTATGGTAGACACTACAATGGTTAAAGGACTCAATACTTCTCTACAGAGCATGTGTACAATTTGGAGCAGTCCTCTACTTATTATTCACTATTGGAATGTGCTTGTGAATGGAGCCAGATTAATTTTTCCTTTTGATGTTTTTTTAAATATGTTTATTGATTCTTTGAGAAGTTGATGCAATGTATTTTGATCTCCACCCACACTTGCTACTCCCCCAACTTCAGGTCCTCTGTTATTATTTTTTAATATTTTACTTATTTTTATTTTATGTGTATGAGTATATTACCTGCATGTATGTAAGTACATTTGTGTTGTGCAATGCCTGAGGAGGTCAGAAAAAGGGTGTTGGATTCCCCTGGACTAGGAGTTACGGATGGTTGTTAGCCACCATGTGGGTGCTAGGAATTGAACCTGGTTCATCTCCAAGAGCAGCCAGTGCACCAAAGCCATCTCCCTGTTATTATTATTATTATTATTATTATTATTATTATTTTCTAAAGGCCAATGGAGTCTAATTTGTGTTCCCTAAATGATTGTGGGTGTGTGTCTATCCCTTATGGCTGGTCAACCTATTTAGCTACACACTCCTAAAGAAGCTGACAGCTATCAGTTTCCAATCTCAGCTAGGACTGGGGCTTCTTGCCCACATCCCCTACCCTCATAGAATTTTGCTTGGCTTGGGCTTACATGGGTCTTGTGCATACTGTCACAAGTGCTGTGGGTTCATATGTGCAACTACCTTGTTTTGTCCAGACAACACAGTCTCCTTCTATTCATCCACCACCTCTAGTTCTTACAGCCTTTGGCCCCTTTCTTCTGCGATGATCCTTGAGCCTTCAGAGGAGAGGGTATGATTATAGGCATCTTATTTAGGGCCAAGCATTGCACAGTCTCTCATTCTCTGCATGCTGACCAGTTGTGGTTTTCTAGATTCATTGCCATCTGCTGCAAGATCAAGCTTCTTTGGTGAGAGTTAAGAGAAATACCAATCTAGGGGAATAACACAATAAGACCATCTTGTGAAGGCAACCTTAACTCCTATTAGAAAGTAGTTGGTTACTCCCATAGCATTTGTGCCATTATTGTATCAGTGGGTATATCTTTCCAGGCCAGTTGTTATTGTAGCACGTAGGAATCACAGCTGTGTAAAGTTGATAACTACTTTTTCTCTTCTGGTAGCATGCATAGCCCCTTCCAGCACTATGAAAGCTAGCCAGTAGAGATGAAGCTTTGAGGTCAGTGCCAGCTTGGTTTCTCCATGTTTATTCTATGATTTATACTCATGTGTGTAGTATCTTCAGCAATAGGGTCTTACTGTCAAGTTTGGGTGGGTAACCAGGAGCAATGACAAAAGCCAGTATTATTTCAGGGCATAAGGATCCCACACCATCAACATCTCCAAAGGAGGGTGTTCATTCCTGACATTGGGCTTTTTATTTGCTAGCCTGTGTCTTACTAGTAGGAACATTGTCCCTCTACCCCCAGTTATAGGGTAACTGAATTTAAACTTTTAAAAATATTGTATATGTATATATTTCAAGAAGCTTCTATAGTAGTAGGTTTCTATATGACTTTTCCTAAAGGCTTTTAGTCTTAGTTATCCTTCTCCATACTTCTTCCTCTTATGTGTCCTCCCATTCCTCACCCCATTTAAGCCTTCTGAATCCATTATTCATTTTCTTCTTTATATCACTGCATTCTATCTCTCATCCTATGAAGCCACTCCAATGGCCCCTTACTAATTTTCCAGCCTCTATAGATTTTTCAACTGAAACACATTTATCAAGAAATATAAACTCCACTTATAAGAGGCAAATGTGACATTTGTCTTTCTGGATCTGGATTGTTTCACTCAGGATGATTGTTTCCAATTCCACCCATTTATGGGAAAATCCAGATCAAATTGCAGGCTAGCTTCCAGCTAGCACGCCTCAGGGCACCTGGTGGCCGAGGGTCTGACCCCAACCCAAGGAGGATCAAGCAACGTGGCCTAGGGGCATGATGCTGGGTGGGGCAACGGTGTGCAGTGGCATGGAGTTGGGGGACTTATGATTGGCTCTGGGAACTGACGTCATTTGGTTTATAAAAGCAAGCTATGGCAAGGAGTAAATTTGAATTTCATAGTAACATCATGACGGAATTCCCGGCTGTTATTTTTATTGTGCACATACAGGCTAAGGTAGGCCTGCATTTCGTTCAGGTAGCCAGTGCATTGGGAAAAGGTTCCCCTTGTAAATCACCAATCTGGGTAGCTGGTGTTGTGAGTGGACATTGGCTGAAGGGAGGCCAACAGCCATCAGCCTTAAATTCCTGTCTAGGGTTCAGCAGTCTCTGGGCAGGTGGGAAGTCACGGCCAAGAGTGGAACATGTGTCTTGTGGGTCCAGGCTAAGTGCTTGAGTGGGAAGTGGGAAGTACCACTCAGGCTGGGCTACAGGAAGTAACCAGCTGCCTCTGCGCCGAGGGTTCAGCTCCCCACAGTGTCTGCAAAGCGGGCACTGTGCTCCCATTCCCCTTAGCAGGGCCTCGTGGCCCCTGTTTGGCATAAAAGGAAAGCTTCCTACACCCATTTACATTTCAATTTCATTTTTCTTAAAAGCTGAATATTCCATTCATTATCCATTCATTAGCTGATGGACATCTAGGCTGTTTCCATTTCCTGGCTACTGTGAATAGTGGGACAAGGAACATATAGATAAGCAGCTATCTCTATGGTAGAATACAGAATCCTTTGAGTATATGCCCAAGAGTGGTGTAGCTGGATCATATGATAGATCTATTTCTAGCTTTTTGAAGAACCTCCACACTGATTTCCATAGTGACTGAACTAGTTTGCACTCCCACCAGCAGTGAATAAGTTTCCCCTTTTCCCCATGTCTTTGCCAGCATTTGTCATAATTTGTTCATTGGATCTTAGCTATTCTAACTAGGGTAAGATGAAATCTCGAAGTAGTTTAATTTGCATTTCCATGATTACTAAAGATGTTGAAAATTTAAAAATATATGTTTCTCAGGCATTTTGCCTTTTGAAAAGCTCTCTGTTTAGTTCCTTGCTTCAATTTTTAATTGGGTCATATTTTTCCTGATGTTTCCTGTGTTTGTATTCTTTGTATATTCTAGATACTAACCCACTGTCAGATGTATAGCTGGTAAAGAATTTTTTCTTATTATGTAGGCTACCTCTTCGCTTAAAATGATGGTGTCCTTTGCTGTACAGATATTTTTGGTTTCAAGAGGTCCCATTTGTTAGTTGCTGGAATTAAAGCTTGCATTGTTGGAGTCATATACAGAAACTCTTTTCCTGGATTCTAGTATAATCTGTACTTTCTCCTCTGTCAGATTGAGGGTACCAGGACTTATATTGATGTCTTCGATTCATTTGGAGTTTAAGTTTTGCAAGATTAGGATAGGAATTTAGTTCCATTCTTCTACATGTAGCTATCCAGTTTGACCAGCACTGTTTGTTGAACATCCTCTCTTTTCTCCAGTGTGTGGGTTCCTTTGTAAAAAAAAAAAATCAGGCGACTGTAAGTGCATGGATGTAAACCTGAGCTCTCAATTTGTTTCTTACTTATTTCTTTCCAGTTTTTCTTATATTACAGGATCTCCATAAATTAGGTGTTTAAAATATTCTTATTTTGCATATTTAGTTCATATTTATCTATTATCAATAAAACATACCCAGTTGAAATGCTCCACATTTCTAGTGCTAGTCTCCTTTATGTTCCAAGGGTGACCAACACTGTAAATTCAAAATTTGTACTTTTTTTGTCTTTTTGAGGCAGGGTTTCCCTGTAACGCCACTTGGCCTGGAACTTGCTATGTAGACCAGGCTGGCCTTAAACTCACAGAGATCTGCCTGCCTCTGCCTCCTGAGTGTTAGGACTAAAGGTGTGTGCCATCATATCCAGCTGAAAATATGTACTTTACAATACTGATGCTCTTTGATGAGGTTATATCCAGATAAAGCAGTTATAAAATGGAAATCTCAGCCAGGCTTGGTGGCACATACTTATAATCCCCAGCATCATCCCCAGCCAAAGCAAAAGAATTGACCAGACTGGTATACATAGTGAGATACCATCTGAAAAATAAATCCACTCATCCTCCACAAGAAAATGAAGATTGAAAATATTGTAATTAAAATTGCATCAAGTATCCTAACCTGTGGGAAAATTTAGTTAAGTTGGCTAGCATATTTTTTTGTACCTTTTTTGAGACAGGGTTTCTCTTTAGTCCCAGCTGGCCTGGAACTCACTCTGTAGACCAGGCTGGCCTTGAACTCACAGAGATCCACCTGCCTCTGCCTCCTGAGTGCTGGAATTAAAGGGGTGCACCACCATGCACTGCTAGTTGGCTAGCATTCTAAACCAATGGGACCTCCCTGGCCACACCCATGGGATGGGATATAGTGACGCAAAGATTTAGGATTTGGCCCTGGGATGTGAGTAACACTGGCTATATAAAGTGGCCATTTTTGGAATATAGCTCTCTGTGTATTCAGACACTTTAACATGCATCTGAGTGCTGTACTTTCCTGCTCGTGTTTTCCACATGGTTTACTGTGGGAATAAATGGGACATTCCACATGAACATGCCAACATTGACAGTCTGCGATACTGTCAATAATTTCTTATGGTGATCACACTGCTGACCCACCAGGAGCTGTGGCTTATTGCAGCTGCATAGCATTGCAAATATATATCAAACCACATATCAGTAGCTTAGTAAAAGACTAAAGTCTAACCTTAGAGAATGATTTCTAGTGAATGTGTGCTACTTATGCACCATTGAAAAATTGGAGAAACATAAATCAAGCCATTGTAAGTCAAGGACTATCTCTATATGAACCCATAGACATGTTTTCACTCAAATTATATGTATATACATATATACATATAGACATATATATGTGTATATACATATATATTCATCCTTTGCTTTTTCTACTCAACATTGTGTTTTGAGATTTATTCATGAGACATGAGACTCCAAGTACCTATACTTCATTAGTTTTAGTGCTATACAGTATCAGATTTTATGATTACCCAACAATTCATTTGTTTTTTTTAATTCTTCATTTTTTAACACTATGAGAAGAGCTAAAACCTTTCTACAGATGCTGATTTGTGCATATGTTTTGGGTTTTCCCTTATGTTCTTCTCTAGTGTACTTACCCACAAATGGCATGACTGGATTGAATGGGTTGCTCATTTTCTACTTTATAGACAGCTCCAAATTGAAATAAGTGATTATATTAGTTCAAACCCATTACCAGAGTACAAGAGTCTCCCATCCATCATAGCCTCAAAAGTTCAGTATTCTTGGTTCTAAAGTTTGTAGCTTTTATAGTCCTGAGAAAACTGTCTTTTATGTTTTTTTTTAAATAAATACTTCTATAGGTGTTTGTGTGTGTTGGGGGGAGTGTACATGTACACAACATACATGACCGTTGCCTCAAGGATCACTCCTGGGGTGCTCATCTATCTTGTTTATTGAGACACAGCCCTTTTCACTGGCCTGAGGCTCAATGATGAAGCTTGTGTGGCTAGCCAGGGAGTCCCAGGGATCTAACTGTCTCCACCTCCCAGTACTGGGACACTTGGGAGGTGCATATGTGAGGGGGTGCATTTTCTTTTTTATATATTTTTATTTTTATTAAACTTTTTCATATATCATCCATCATTTCTCAGTCCTTTTTAGACTCATTTCCACTTCTATGCCCCCCACCCCACCTGAGTTCATGAATTCTGCAATACATGTGTTGCATCTTTTTCTGAGTCTTTCAAGAGTTTTTCCAAAGCAGAGGTTTATTGTTTTGGGGAGAACTTCACTGTTTCAGTCATTATTTTTTTTGTTTTGTTTTGTCTTGATTCTTTTGCTGTCATTCTCTCCAACTTATATTGCTTCAACGTATGCATATACGTTGCATATACGTCGCACCTATACTAAAATTATGTCATCTAAAAACTGTATATTTCCATATCATACTTCAGGATTTGCATTTTTCCATTTTGATTTTATATTACTCTAAAATATGCATACATACCCTCTACCCAATATATCCAAATTCCAAAGTCTGAAAATAAATGGTAGGTTAATTCTAGAGCCTGTTTAGGGATTCACAATATAAGAGTACAGTTGTTGGCAAGTACATCTACTCTGTGGCTGCAACTGATTTTGCCATTCTTCAAATATATGAGACACAACTTTTTAACCTTCCAATATGGACTGAAGAAGACTCATGTCTCTCCAAGAATCCTCCAAACCTTCAATGCCAGATGGGGACTACTGAGATACCCAGCTTGTGGACTTAGCAGCTAAGGGGATTTCAGCCTCGTCAGAATATAGACCGCCATTGTTGGACTACCCGGGCTTTATCATGGAGGCCAGTGCAGGAGGATCATTTGGGGGGCCATGGGAGGGAAAGACCCCAGTGTGGAGCACGAGGGCAGGATTGATGATTGTTTGGACTTGCCAAGGAGGAACTTAACTTTTGCGCATATCCTTAAGGAAAACATGACATCTTTTAGAAAAAAAAAAAAAAAAAGAGCAGTTGTTTTCAGATCACGAGGAATATAACAA